>APFE031162266.1:3850-23456 GCA_000404065.3 Pinus taeda | reverse complement strand
ATAAAGATGCACTTTTCAGATTTACTATCCAACTTTGTTCTTTTCTCCTTTGGAACATGTACATATGCATCACATCTAAATACCCTCAGATGTGAAAGAGAGGGTTTCTTACCAGTCCATACCTCTTGTGGAGTCTTATCCTCTAATGCTGATCAAGGTGATCTGTTGACCACGTAACATGTTGTCTCCACTGCCTCTACCCAGAATTCTTGTCCTAACCCGACACCACTGAGCATGCTTCTTTCCCTTTCCATCAACATCTTGTTCATTCTTTCTGCAACTCCATTTTTCTCAGGTGTGTATGGAGTATTCTTTTGCCATGCTATACCACACTTCTTACAGAATTATTCAAATTCCTTCTTGTAAAACTCTCCACCATTATCTGTCCTCGACAACTTTATCTTCTTCTCTGTCTGGTTTTCCACCAGAGCCTTAAATTCTTTAAACCTATCAAAGACTTTAGATTTCTTCTTAAGGAAATATATCCATGCATTCCTTGAGAAGTCATCTTTAAATGATACATAGTACACAAACTTACCCAGTGATGGAACCTTCACAAGTCCAAACACATCACTCTACACAAGCTCTAATATATGTTTCGCCTTCTTACCACCAGAGGGAAAACTCACCCGGTTCTTCTTCCCATATACACAATTTTCACAGAAATCAAAATCCAAAGAGCTATTAGTCATACCTTCTACCATACCTTTACCATGAAGTATTCGAAGGCCCTTCTCTCCAATATTCCCAATCCTTTGATACCATCACATGGTATTTTCTCCAGAGACCACTAGATTTTCTACTCCACTTTTAGGAACCACAGAACTATTGCACCCATCAACCACAGTTCTACCTTGCAGCTTGTACACAGTTCCAATCTAAACTCCCCACATCAATACCCCTTCAACCCCTTCTAACCCTTCCACCTTGCAACTTCAACTTTACTTTTCCGTGACCAATGATTTTAGGCTTCCTATCATCCCCTAAGAAGACATCAACACCATCGTATTTCTCATACTTGTAGAACCACTCTCTATGGGGAGTGAAGTGAAAGTATGCACTTGATTCAATCAACCATGCCTCATGATCTACATGCGTACTTGAAGAAGCCAATTACACATCCCCACCTTCATCTAAGGTGGTTTTCGCCTCTGCAGAAGGAGCATCATCAGATCCCTTTCCTTTGTCGCAAGATTTAAATTTACATTCCCTTTTGTAGTTCCTTCCTTTCATAATTTCCAACACACCTTTGCAGGTTTTCCTAGAGATTTAGATCTCCCTCTAGATTTAGATCTCCCACCTGATGAATTATTTTTGTTTCTATACTGAGACCTTCCTCATATAGACAAGGCATCACTATTCTGGCTCTCCATAATTTTCCATCTCATCTCCTCTGTCAACAAGGATGAGACTATTTCATCAAACTGTAAGGCAGTTGCATTGCTACCTATCGCAATAACCAGACTATCCCACGAATCTGGTAGAGAACACAACAAACTGATGCACTTATCTTCATCTGAAATTTTAATATCAATAGATAGTAACTGACTTAACACAGTATTAAATGCGTTCAGATGCTCTGTCACCGAGTCTCCATCTTTCATCCTCAATTTATATAGCTTTTTCTGTAGGAATAGTTTATTCACCAGAGACTTAGATTGGTACAAAGTCCCTAACTTGTCCCACAAAGCCTTCATCGTAGCTTCCCTTGATACATTCAGCAATACTAAATCTGAGACACATAATTGTATTGTGCTCTTTGCCTTCTAATCCAACTTCTTACATTCTTCATCAGACACTCCCATTGGTTTAGTACCCGGATCTACTGCGTTCCACTAATCTTTATCCACCAATAGATCCTTCATCTTGAGTTTCCATAACTCAAAACTCCGACCATTAAATTTCAGCATCTCTATCTTTCCACTGCTCGCCATATTCTTTCACCACTAGAATCGATCCCATAGATTTCTCACTGAACAGGGCCTACCACAGGCCCAAGAAAAACCCCTCAGCAATAAAGGCATCCCCTTGAAGCCAGAACAACTCTGATACCAAATGTAGGTTTTAACCCCGTACAAAAATTACCTACATACGAATTCTAAAACATAGAAAATAAACAATAGCAAGAATATAACACACAAAACACATATACATAGAGATTTTCCCTTGGATCCCAAAACTGGAACTACCAGCTTGATTTTTCATTATGTTCCTTTCAATGTTACAATACATATGTATAGATGTTGAAGCATCCAATACCATGCATTGCACCTAAAAACATGTGCGAAAACCATGCACAAAACCATAGGTAGTTTCGCCCACCTATTATAGGGTCCAAACAAAAATTCCCCAGGGTGTTGCCCCGGACCTAGTAGAGGGGGGCTAACTGCCCCCCTCAAACCCTGTATGACCACCCCATTGTGCAATCGACGCAACGAAGGGGGGGCTCCACCCCCCCTCTAATCCCCGGTTAACTAGGGGTGCTAGTCGTTGAAAACCTATAACACAACCCAACAATAGGGTTGCAGAACAGATTGATCAATTACTACCTGATCAAAAAAACTTTCAGATTTGGTTCTAAATAGGCTGTATGGTAAGTCAAACTGAATATCTTGTATGGTATCGAGGTTTTTAGGAAGGGAATTTTCGCTAGAAATGGGGTTTTTACTTCCTTGACTTTCAACTAAACTTCTCTTCCTTAGTATCTTTTCAAGATCGTCTAAAATTTCGGGTGGTTCTGGATCAAGATTAGATCTAGTATGAATTCTTTTTAGATCCAGATCTTAAAAGTGAAGAACAACCTCTAATCCTTTATTTCTAAAATTTGAATCATTGTTCTTCCTTAAGTAAAGTTTTATGAACTAGGGAAGTTAATCTTATAAAATGAAGGATTGTTTTAAGTCCCCAACATAGTCGCCAGAATGTTAGCACTTTTTAATTTTCTGAGGTTGCAGAAGAAAATCCCAAAGGTAACCACAAACCACTTTGGGAGCTTGGATCTAGCCCTGCCAGCTTTAGAGAGGGTTCTCTCTGTGAGATTTAACTTTGTTGTATTGTATCTTAGGCTAGTTATGAGTGTTTGAAGTTTGGTTTTAAATTGATTGGTTGATTAAGTGCCTGAACCTTCTACTAGGCTATGGAGTCTACAGTTCAACAGGGCTCTATTTCATCTTTTAGAAAGGAGATTCATAGGGAAAGGTAGCTAAACTAAATGGATCCTTTATATTTAAGTGAAATGGAATGGAAGAAAAGATGTAACTTCAATAGAAGTTAAATAGAAATTAAGAATTCCTTAACATGATATCAGAAGAAAACATAGAAATTATCTACAGCCAGAAGCAGAGTGTTTTTTTCAACAAATTATGTTCATCAATTTTCTGTAAAATAATTTAGATTTCAGAAAACATAAGCACAGAAACAAAGTAATAACACATTAACAGTGAGAGAAGCACATCACCAAATAGTCTAACACATGAATCTTGTGAAGAATGTCCTTTTTATTACTGATCATCCCATCAAATGAAAATAGTACAATATCGTTCTGGAATGCAAAAATCCACACAGAAATCAACCCTTGATACTTCTAAAACAGAAGTATTTATAAGATGTTTACAAAAACTCCTGTCAAAACCGACTAGGATATATTTAGAAATTCCTAAACTGAATCTATCTAACTTATTACAAAAATTTAGGAAACTTTGAACTATTTGAAGTGTTGGCACTAAAATTGTGGGATTGATGACTATTTGGCCCTTCGAATCCTGTTGTGTTGTTGATGTTGAGATGTACAACCAAATCCTCTGCTTAATCGAGTAATTTGCCTAATTTATCCTAGCGCTACTCACTAGGGATAGTTGTCTTCAATAACTTTATTACGCCGTAAGGCGTTTCCCTATGAGATCAATTCCCCTCTCTGCCTACTTGTCATCTTGTAAACCACAGGATTATGTGTTAGACGATTGCAACAATTTCAGCCTTTGATTAAAGGGTTGCCCAAACGGTTTGGGCGTTTCATTTGGCATCGGTCGAATAGTTTCATCCGCCTCGGATTCTACGCTCACAGTAACGCACAATAGAATAATGCACAATAGAATACCTGAGTGATAGCGAATGTAGGGTTTCAAAGTGGAAAATAGGAGGAAGAGAATACCAGAGTGACTATCTTCTCAGAAGACACGGTAAACGCGTTCTTGGAAGTAAGCAAAGTCACATAATGCGTTGCGTATTCTGGATAAGCGCTACTGTTTTATGTTATTCTTTTTTCTTTGATGTATTCTGTTCTAGGTTTGTTTTTACTACTACCATTTGCAATCGTCTGCCTCTCCTTTCGTCCCCGAACACAGATTAATAAATGTTGCAGGGCTCTGTTCACGAGGCATAAATCAAATTGAAGAGGTGAGGTCTATTGTTGCAGGGTATATTATAGCCTTCTGCATTGAGGCTTTGTTCTCAACATTTTTAATCTTTCATCAGCCTTGGTTATTAAAATCTCCCAAGTTTTTCTCTTTGTTTTCATTTATTCTTTTGCTGATTTTTTAGGTTTCTGTATCGAGTTATCGCATAACATGCCCTGTTTTCTGCTGCAAAATGATGTTTTTGCCGGCTTTGTTCTTGGGGCATACATAAAATGCATATGTGAATCCACCAGTGCAGGTTCATTGTCCTTACCTGCGTTATGGCTTTTCTCTGCAATAATAAAATACTCGCCTGTGATTTCACGGCATGCATTTTTCCATTTAAAGTTTTGAGAGCACTAGGTGTTTTTGGGTCTTTTCCCTAGAACATTACTAGCCAGAGGTGTTTACAGCGTTCTCAAATTTTCCACATAGCTTTTTTACAGGCGTAAATCCAAACGTTCCACATAGCTTTTCCACAAGCATTGATCCAAACCTGCTTAGCCGGCTAGAAACGATGAGTTTGATAAGAGTTTGATAAGCAAGACATTAGATTGTGCTAATAGAATATAAATGTTGAATTATTACTTGACTGTGGTGATTACTAATATTAGGTGACCCAGAGGCGTTAGGGAATACATTAGTAACAAAATAAATTTCAAATCTACTTCTCTTTACAACTATAGTCACGTTTGGCTAGCTCTCTATGTATATGAATTGGCCAGGGCCTAATCGATGATATTTACACTCGGTATTGCGATCCAATCAGATATTTACAGCAAAGCTAATAAATGTGCTGCACTCTGTTGTTGATTTTTAAATTTGAAATCATTTAAGCCCTCCAAAATGGAGATAGAGGAAGAAACCAAATGGAAAGAGTAAAAAATGAAGTATTTTTTATATATGTATGTTTATTTTCATTTAATATCGTTTTGCACGTGGTTTTTTCTGAAGGGGAAAACCTGCCCGCCCAGAAAAGCGTCTACAAGAATTAGTTGCAAATCAGAAGTCTGAATTCCAAAGTCTGCAAATAGTGCCTGCTCCTTGTCAATGATTTGAATGGTAATATTAATGTTCATTATATTTGTAATATTAATGTTCATTATATTGACATTTATTTTTCATTCCAACTGAGATGGGCATAACCAATGTTCATTAATTCTTTTGAAAATGGCTTTCATCCTTGACCCCTCTGATCTTTTAACTTGGTAAGAACTAAATTCTATGCATAACAATTCATCTACACCTCATAAATTAATCATAAAGTTAATCATACTGTGACTTTATTGACAATTATATCCTCTGTACCATCACTTTATTGACAATTATACCATCACTTTATTGACAATTAGGAAAATTCCCATATCATTACCTTTTGGATCTTTGAGATAACCCTCCAAAATGGAGATAGAGGAAGAAACCAAATGGAAAAAGTAAAAATTGAAGTATTTATATATGTCTGTTTATTTTTATTTAATATTGTTTTGGATGTTTTTTTTGTGCCTGAAGTGGAAAACCTGCCCTCCCAGAAAAGCGTCTGCAAGAATTAATTGCAAATCAGAATTCTGAATTCCAAATTATGCAAATAGTGCCTGCTCTGCGAATCAGAATTCTAAATTCTGCAAATATTGCCTCGTCTTTGTCGAGGATTTGAATTGTAATATTCATGTTTATCATATTGGTATTTGTTTTTATAAACTGAGATTAGGTTGGATCCAGCTTTAACGTTACGATGAAATAATGATCCCATATTATAGGGATGTTATCATCATAATTGTGTTATTCTATAGAATTGTTTAATTTTTGACCCCTCTGAATTTCTAACTTTGTAGGGACTAAATTCCATACAAAACAATTGATCTATACTATATGGATTTATATGGATTAATCAGACTATCACTTTATTAACAATTATATCTTCTATAATACAATTCACATATTCATTACCTCTTGGATCTCTGATAATGACTATAATTTTTTAAGCTACTCTTTTGGGACATCGTCGATATTTTTTTCTTATTGACAATTATGTCGTCTATGTCCTCTATGGGACAATTCCCATATTCATTACCTTTTGGCTCTCTGAGAATGGCTAATTTTTTAATCTACTCTTTTGGTACATCGTTGATATATTTTTGTCTCTATCGAGGGCAAAGATTTCATAGTGTGATCATTTTCATTGTCTGAGAGAAGGGGGCTTATATGGCTATCAGTTTTGGGAGGACGAGTCCTGAAGCTAGCCTGTTTATTAGCAGATTCAACATTGAAAAACTGCATGTTTTTCTCATGAGACTGAAGTCCATTAAAATTTGCCCTGTTTTAGAGTCATTTTGTGCGGAAGAACTTTACTATAATTCATATCCATATATAGTTGACCATAGATGAAAAGTCTCAGCTTTACGTGCTCAATATTTGATTTGTCCAAATATTTTTTTCCATATCTTTTAAGACTAAAAGATGCCGAAAGATGAAATGGCAGATTTAAAAGTTGGACTTAAATAAGAAATTGTCATAATAAGATAGGAAATTGATGACCCTGTTCCGGTAGTTCTCCATTATCTATGGATTACACATAGAAAGGGATTGTACTGCTTGAGGAAAGGGCTTGGATTGGAACCCATCCTTAGATGGAACCCTATTTTGAACCACACACTGCTCCTCCGTGAAACTACTCTTGCCAAAGTAAGAGATAAATCTTTGCAAATGTGATTATCAACTAGAGATAAATCTTCAAGTGGTTTACACTAGCAAATGGAGTAGTGTAAAGGTGCCAATTTTTGGAGATTGATTTGGCATTTGTAGGGATGGATGCCATAGTTATGAATAACCATACGTCGACTCTCTGCTGTTCTTTTTGGTGTGCATCGTGAACTGAATCTGGACATCGTGAACTAAATCCGGACGATGATGTCGCCATTCATAACTATGAGATCTATCCAGACAGATGACAAATCAATCTCCAAAATTTCCCAAAAAGTATACAGTATTGGCACCTTACGCCAATCAATCTCCAAAACTACTCAAAAGTAAAAGCTAGTACACTAGCAAATGTATAGTGTAAAGGTGCCAATACCGTATACTAACATGATTTTAATTAAATATAGTTTTTTTCAAACAACTCCAAAATCAATATTAGTCGAATAAGGAAGAATGAGATGGTAATAATCGATTGAAATTTTAAAAATAAAAATCTCAATTAAAATATATCTCATTCAACCCTAAACACTCGAATAAGTAAGAAGAAGATGACCAATGAGAAATGATAATACTCGAATAAGTAGGAAAGATTATTATTTTAAGTATTAAATGCAAAAATTGCAAAGCAAACTCAACATTATGATTGATGAAACAGAATTGAAGAAACAAGAATCAAGACTATTTCAAAGTTTGCTACTGATGTCATCTTGATCACTTGCCAGATTGGCAAGGTGATGCTGTGGTTCGCCCTGCAAGTATTCTGGATCAGCTTGAGTGGTCCTGCCAGATTGGCTTGGCGATGCTCTGATGTTCCCTGCAAGTTTAATGGGCCCATGGCATTACTGTTAAGGCTCCTAAAATATCCATCTATACATCATAGACTCTCTTATTAGTTGACCTTTAACTTTGCTACAACAGATCTAAAGATGAATCAATGGTTACTTTCTTTGCTATAATGTTGTTGATTTCAAGAGTAGAATATTAGTGATCTCATCTTCATCGCTGTCAGATTGGCAAGGTGATGCTCTGTTCTGCCTTACAAGTTGGTTGGATCATTCTGAGCGGTTCCTTGGCATGTTGTTAGGACTCAAGTATCCATGCATCCGTCGTACACTTTTTAAAATGACTTTTAACTTTGCTTTTCAATGATGGGTATTGATTTTTATTCCTCTTACCCAGTAGAGCTGTGCGCATTTTCTGATAGGTGTCTAGCAGTTTCTGAGACGCAAAAGAGCTTACCACTGAATAAGATTAAGCTTCAAATTTGGCTTCTGGATCAGTAGGACAGACAGCTGGCAGCAATCCCATAATCTTCTCAACACTGTTAGGAAACCAGAACTTAGTTAGGACATGATTTGAAAACTTGAGGTGCTGAAATTGAGTTAAAATCAAAGCCAATTGATTATTGCACAGGCTTGTAATTTGAACATCCGGTTGCAATGAGTGGGAACTAGACAGTTAGTCATTCGGTTGTATATGACTTAAGTCTAATGAACTTAGTTGCAATCCCATAATCTTCTCAACACTGTTAGGAAACCAGAACTTAGTTAGGACATGATTTGAAAACTTGAGGTGCTGAAATTGAGTTAAAATCAAAGCCAATTGATTATTGCACAGGCTTGTAATTTGAACATCCGGTTGCAATGAGTGGGAACTAGACAGTTAGTCATTCGGTTGTATATGACTTAAGTCTAATGAATGTGGGAGACAAGTAATTTTTTTTCCGTGGTATGTTCGTCACTAATATAATTGTTGATTGTTTGTGGATTGAGTATGATTTCTTGCTTGGCTTCCCCCTTTTATTGTGGGACATGTTGTGTGTGTGAAATAATGGTTAGATATGCTTACCTTGACATGTTTTGGAATTGTTTATATTGAGGTGTTTTGTTTCACTTGAATGTTCCATATCACTTAAGAGCCTAATGGTTGTGTGGCATCAATGTGGCTTTGCTAGTTGGGCAAGACATCCATTAGTTGTGTCATTAAGAATACAATCATTAAGAATACATTTAACTGATGTGTCTTGATTGAAGCTAGGCACTGTGAGCATTCCCTAACATGAAATGAGCCAAGCATACTTGAACAACTGGTTGCCCAATGTGAGAACATATTGTCATCCATCTTAGGTCAACATATGATAGTCTATGAAGATCATGTCTTTGGTTCACCATACATGCACACACCTTCAATACACTTACTGGTATTCTTGTGTTATCATGGCTAACACACAATCCATTTCATTGCCAAGTTGCATTGTCCTTTGTCGAAGCTTGCTAGGCAGCAACCTTGTTGGTTACCTTCCCTTGACTAAGCAAGCCATCGTTGGTCCTTATGTGCTAGTACACTGTCAAATTGGGTCCTTACATTCTTCTCCACTTGAACGCTGGATGTCCTTGTCAACATGGCGCCATTGGCTCCTTCAATGAAAAGGGTGTTGGTGGTGAACAACACGTGATTTCCACATTTGATCTTTGCAGTCTAATTTTCTTTTTGTGACTTGGCATGCTCAAGTTGTCCAGACACTGCCTTGCCTCGATCATAAAGGTTTGGCCAACTTACTCGTATTACAATCAGACTACAACTTTTTACCTAAGGTCTACACATAACTTTGCCTTAGCCTACAAGAAATTAGACGCCCAACCACCTCTGATGCATTTAGTTCATCAAATAGCACAAGGAATGCATTCAATTGCAACGTTTAAGCATTCCACAGTACAACTGTATGCAAGGAACACTAAGACATTCAACACATATAAAACATTTGCAATATACACAACACGTGGATTGGAGACACCCAAGATAAGTTTCAAACACCCTTGTTATATGTCTAGCATCTCAAGCGTATATTTTCCCACCTCCTAAAGCATTCCACCCTGGCACAGCCCCTGAATGAGAACAGAGTAGCTATACGAATTGGGCAAGATCGTTTGATAAGATCTGTGCAGGAGAAATGTTGGTCGGTCGTGCAAGAGCTCTATTTATGGATGAAATTTCAACCGGATTGGACAGTGCTACGACTTTCTAGATCGTCAAGTGTTTTCACCAAATTATCCATCTCTTGGATGCGACAATGTTGATCTCTCTTCTGCAGCCTGCCCCTGAAACATATGAATTATTTGATGACATCATCTTAATTTCTGAAGGAGAGGTGGTTTATCAAGGACCTCGAGAATCTGTGCTTGATTTCTTCGAGTCCATGGGCTTCAAGTGCCCAGAAAGAAAAGGGGTTGCTGATTATTACAGGAAGTAAGTATAATTTCTGATACAGTTATGTTTTGTCCTGTGGATTGAGAGTGGTCGTTACAAACTAACATCTATATCTCAAAACAGAAAGATTTACAACATTTTCATGGATATGATTGCTGTGGAGCTTGATAACTTTGTGAGCTACGACTTATCAGGGTTCCTTTCTATCTATTTACAACATTAGTTATTAAATGGATTGATTAAATTTGTGTTGCAAATACCCCTCATTAGATTTCACTTCTTAATTGCGTTTGCGCTGGAGCTACAAGTTCTAAGTAAATACTCTAGCTGTCAAATAGATACCAGAAGGAACCTGTAGATTGGAATTTGTAGTGTTAGCAAAGATGCCTTCATTGGTGGCAATTGACATATATGAGGAGGGGTATCTGCAGTGAAGATCCGTCCACCCACTGTTGTGTTACTCTTTGATCCACAGTCTATAAGGTAGTTATCCTGTGAAGTTGAAACCCCATTCTAATAAAATGACAATAAAAACAACACACAAATGCACACAATGACTGCCATTTCCTTCACTTCTTTCTCTGCACCCCAATTGTGTGGTTCTCTCTTTTCTCTGCACCCAAATTATAGGATTCTCTTTGTGTCTCTTTCTTCCTCTGCATCTCCAGGCAATTCCAAGAGCCTATAACTCTGCCCAGATTTCCACCCTATAATGCTTCTGAGGACAAGGGCAGTCCTTTGACAAGCTCATATACAAAGGTTTCGTAGCTTCTATATTTTAAATGGCTAAACAAGATAGCTTCTATATCTTAAATGGCTAAGCAAGATTTGTTAGACCTGTGGATTTTAATATATGAAACCATTTATACTTATGTTACTTGAGTAATTGACTCTCTTATGCACCAATGTTCTTGGATCATATGCCCATTTTGTATGGAATGTCTACTAAGCGGTTCTAGTTAATGGGGCATTGATTTGAGTGTTCAATATATTCTTATTCTTTATCGAAGTATTTTTTTGCTTTATTTGCTTTCTTCAATTTATGCCTTACGGCGTTTCCTTTGCAACATCTGATGCAAATGCTAGTGTAAACCTTGTCCACTTCATTATATTTAGCAAATGTTAGTTTGGAAATGAATATGTGTTTAATTTCATACTAAATGTCCAGGTCATATGCCAACGTTTTGAAGAATTCTTTTCATGTCATGCTTATTCTTCCACCTATAACTTTAGAATCGTCTTTGGCCTTGGTCATCAATTTCTCACTGTAATCGGGCCACGTTGTTTCTAGGAAAACTAGTGTCTTGTCGAACGACTAGCCCTCTAAGCTTGGCAGCTACCCTAGAAACAACAGTTTAAAGCAATTCAATGATTTCTTCTATGTGTAATAGATAAGAGAAAGATAAAGGAACCAACCTGGAACTTCTACTTAATCCCTTGCTTTCTCTCTCCCCCCCTTGACAGAGCTTGCAACCCCTCTCCATACTTAACCCGCTTGGAGAGTACCTGCACAAGTACAATAACAAAGAACTGTCAAAGAATCGTGATCTATTACAACATAAACATTACAGAATCAGAGGTATAATGAACAAATGATAGCATTCACAAAAAATAACATTCACAATTGCACAATCATATGGAAGAAAACTTGAAGAAATTTATTAATAGAAGGGAGAATTACAACCTAGTTGTCTAATCCAGCATCATCCTCCCAGCATCAATCCCTCTTCACCTCATGAATTAGCAAGATCACACCAACAATACAATACTCTTTCCTCAATTACAAACTATCAGCACTTCCTTGCAATTTACAATATTCCAGCGTCTAGATCTCTTAGACAAGGGATCCATTTATAGATGTGTGCAAGGGTGTGAGTCATCCATGGGGTTTTGATTAGTGTCATTCCACTTGTTACAATTGTTTCCACTTGGATATTTCTTGGATGTCTTACTCATCCCTAGGCGAATTTAGAGAGGCAAGTGGCATAGAAGAAGTTTCTAGAAGATTCCATGAGCAACCACCTAGCAAATTGTCTCGGAAATTTTTCCATCCTCGCCCATCACACCCTATAGAAGGCCCAAACAGTATGCATCATGCCTTGGTAGTGTGCCACTCAATATGCATCGCACTTTTCTAGTGGAGCAGTCAGTATGGTTCAATTTAGGCCATTTCTGGATGGTTTCTCAGGTGGAACTTTTGGGGAATGGTGTAATCAGATGACTATGTTCTTTTAGGGTATGAAACAACTCTTTTAGGGGTTGATGAACCCTAGTTTATTGAAATATAATTTTGGTTTTAATGTGCCCAAATATGTCTATAACAGTTGCCCACTAAAGCATGAAGTCATAAATATTGATGTCGAGTGAAATGCTTTATCATGAGGATCCTAATTTTCGAATTGGAAGGTGACCTGCATAAGTTACAATACAATAAATCATCATAATATAAATTTCATGATAGCTGAGGTAGGCATTCCCATGCTCAGCTTTATAAATTCATTTCATGTACATAGATCAAATAGTCGTTTGTAGATGCGGACTGGTGATTCTTCAGATGTAGAGTCATCATCCATGGTTCATATGACCATATATGTAGCGCCTTTGTACATTTGATGTTTTTATATCCCTGAATATATCATAGGCTAGATGGATGAAACTAGATCCGAGGTCTTCAAACTCGTTCAATCTTCACCCGATGTACAAGTCAATCCATGTGAAGAGATGTTCTGAAGTCGAACATGGAAAGACATAGCCTGATTACTAGCCAATAATGTGAGTTGTTAATAGACGCGAGAGGAATCACCGATAATGATAATAACCCTCAAGGTACCACAATACAATTCATGTGGTGTGAATATATGATTTGATGTTGAACACCACGCAAAATCTTTCAGTCGAAGACAATTGATGTCAACCTGTCGCCAGAAGTGAGAAACTTGCCATTGATGTATGCAAGCTTCAAAGCACTGAAAGGGGTGTTTCTAAGTCAACTTCTTGAATAATGTGCTGATGTCGACATGAAGTGACTCATCGTAGGAGGGCCTTGATGTATCCCACATCTACGACACGAAGCAAAGCAAATGATTTCTGGAGGTGAAAATGAACTGACGGCACAAGATTCAGGAATGGTGGTCATGAAAAAAATGAAGGTTTGAGGTATTGCAGTGGATGAGACATTAATTGGATGGTGGTTTCTCAACTGAATGACTTCTCTTGAACATGTCGACGATACTGATACAGATTGGTAGTGTTAACCCCAAAATATGGATGGTATGAAATACCAATGGTGAGATGACCAGTGAACGAAATAACCCAACCCAACTCAATAATGGAGATGAAGTGAAAGTGTCATGTTCAAGAGCGACCTGCTACTAGAGATTCTTCAAGTTTCTTCCCTTTTTCCCCAGTCATTGCTGACCAGTACCTCTTTATTTTTGTCAAGATTGAGGAGGATAACATATGCTTGTTCATAATTCGCCCTTCGAGCAAACATGTCGCTATGTTTTAATGATTCTAGCGATAGTGAAACTCGGTCTTGTCTAGAATGGACAAGTTTGTCGCTATTGTTTTAACGAGTTTAAAGACAAGGATAACTCGGTCCTTTTCATGTTTAGAGAGTTTGAAAAGGGATGAAAAGAAAACTCCATAAGTTCTTTTTCATAAAATAATCCCTTAAGTCCAAAAAAGGATAAAATAATACGAAAGGGATGACTTTTCCGATCACTTTAACGAACTGGAAAAGACAAGTGCTCAACTTTTTCGTAAGATAATCCCTCGAGTCTGAAAAAGTATAAAATCATACAGGAGGGGTGACATTTCCAATCATTTTAACGATCTGGAAAGGTCGGCACTCAAAAATCTTTTCATATTAAACAAGTCTAAAAAGGGTTTAAAGGAGACTCTATTTTTGAGTAACGAGTGATGTCTAGGGTAGCAACTAGTTTTGGTGAATTTGGAACTTCTCAAAACATGGTGAATTCTGTGAAGAGGCTAGCTAATAAGACCACTCATTGCAACTGTTCCTCAAAAAGGGTAAAACAACCAAGTGAAAGTGTATGATTGGCCAAAGGGATGGAGGTGATGGGAGGTACACAACCAAGGCTCAAAAGGCTAATAGAATAGTAATCACAGAGGTTAATTTTTTAAGGTGGGTTCATTTTTTGATGAGCTTTAACCATGGGGTAACTATGCTTGGATTTGGTTTCATGTTTACACAAGCTTCTGACAAACAAACTATGCTCAGAGTTAGTTTCATTTTTATACAAGCTCGAAACGACAAAACTATGCTTGAAGTGGTGGTCAAAGATGTTCAATTCACTTTTTAGAACATCAGATTCTTTTGTCAATCATTCAACCTACTCAACACTCCATCAAATTGATTAGAAATACATATATATGGACGAAAACTCACACTACCTTTTACTTTAAGTACGTGAATAGTAAATATAAGTAGTTTTACCTTTCATCATTTCATTTAGAATTTGGGATTTTGGAGTTCTAGAGCGGTTTCCCTCTCAAATTTCACCAGTCGATTTTGGGAGATCCTGTGGACCATTTTCCGCGCTGTCAGGACTAGGTAGGACCTATCCTTGAGCTCTTCATTTTCATTCCATCTTTTCTTAATTCTGAACCAATTTTTCCACTTTTCTAGGCCCCTAGGGTTTGAAGATTCTATTCCCCAATCATCGCACCTAGCTTATATCGAAAGGTGCAATGCATACTGAGTTGTACACTGGCCAGTCAGTATGCATCTCACCTTGCTCAAAGGTAGGGTGTGATGGGCACAGAAAGGTAACTTTACACAGTGTTTTTTCATCAGATGTTTCCCTGTTTTTGCTCAAATTTGGATCCTAACTCATCTTTTGTCTATATTTTAGATATATGTTGGATCAAGATGGTTGTCAGATGGTGCAAACGATAACATGAAGAGGAGGATATGATTGCTTTACATGACTAGGGCATAGTGGATGCATTAAGAAACTGTGGCTTGCTGAAGTTCTTCCGTATATCCAACATGAGACAACAGATCAGTTTGTTGCAGTATTTTCTTGATGCTTTGGATCTTATTGACTAGGTATTCCAGATCAGAGGTAAATCTATTCCTTTAATGGTTGAGGATATTTACTTTCTGACGGGATTGTCGAGGCGTAGTGCCCCTGTTTCACTATCAAGAATCACTCGTGGGGGAAAATCCGTGAAAGATTACATTCATCAGTTCTACAGGGATGGATCTCAACCCAGTAGAGATGGTAAGATTAACATCTAGGACATCACTGATCGACCTTTGAGGACCATTTTATTTACCTTTGCTAGATTAGATGACAGTTTGACCTTTACATTTAGTGAACAGATCTTACATGCAGTACGCCCTGGAATGCCTAGAACTGAAGGTGTTCAATTGGTGCGAGGAAATACTTCCTATCATAAAAGAACAACTGCCCAAAGTGATGAATGGAAGAACCAAGAACTTTGGTTATGGATCCATATTGACTGCTTCTGCTTTGGAGAGAATTCCACTTATGCAACCTCAAAACATTTCACTAGGATTGCCTGCACCGAGGGAACCACGGATGCATAGATGGGTGGATCTTATGGCCAGACATGCCGGCCAATCACAGATATCCTTCTTTGATGCGTTTTTCGAGTGGTTCAACCATCAAGAGATGGTATTTGTGGAGTATCCATACGTCAGGATGGATTTCCGAGGTGACCCATATTTGGCATTACCAGCTGGTGAGCAGTGGAGTGCTATAGGTAAAATGATTCGACCACATCTTTTGTTTTTCAATTTTATAATGTTTTTGTGTTTTTGATGTTACAAAGACTAAACACACTTATATGTGTGTGCAGATATTGAACCAGTGTGACTAGAGGCACGCCCACGGGTGACAGATGACGCTCCAACAGGAGAGGTTGTAGGGAGGGCCGTCCTTCGGGATCTGTACATATCGGAGACCCTGGCAGTGTTGCAAGATCAGATCGAGGGCCTCACTCTCAACATTCAGGATGTCAAGACCGATGAGTTACCTTTGAGGTTACATCACCATACTACTAGCGTGCTAAGTCATTGGACTAGGCTCCTGCGCATGATAGCACAAGCAGTGACCTATTATCACCAACATCACTAGTCTAGGATGTTTTTCTGCATTCATTTTGAGTTTCTTCGCTAGATGACTGATTTTGTCTTTGACACAAAACATTTTTTAAAAACTATAAACAGTTATCTACTTTTGATTTTGAGAGTTTTATTTTGGCTAAGTGATGCAATCCTGATGCAAATGATGATGTGAGATTCTTTCTTTACAAATGTTGCAAATTTCTATTTAACACATAGTTTGCTAATGAATCAGTAAATGTGTTTAAGTTTCTGGAAATGTGTTGATATTGAATGGAATCAAAATTCCTTTCCAAAATCCTAACTCATAGGAACATGCGATAAATAGTTGGATTCCGAACGGAATAAACACTAGTAAGTTGTAGAATGTCAAGTTGCGAATCTAGTCTGACAATGAGTCGACGTATGCCATGTGAAATGGCATCATAGAGAAGTTCAATCAATGCATTATACTCAGTGATGTTGTTCATCGATTGACCTATACATATCCCTCTGAAACTCACTAACTCGCCACTTGGAGAAAAAATGGCCCAGGCCACAGAAGATAGGTTTTGCGTACTACGACTAGCTTCGTCAGCATATCCAACAAACAGTTCCGAAAAGTCTGACATCTGCAACAAATGTGAAGTGGATTACCTAACCAAAATGACAAATCTAAAAGAAAACACTCAAAAATGCAATAAAAGCATGAGTACAATGAGTTTACTACACTTAATTAAGCATAGTAACGTTTAAGATACAACCCGTTTCGGGGCTGCGACAGTGGAATCCCATCATAATCAACTAGCTCGTAGGCTCCTTTTGTCAATACTTTTTTAACAATGTAGGGGCCCATCCATAATGGTTCGAATTTCCCTGCTCCTAATTTGGCAGAGTCCTGATCATAAAGCAAGACCAGGCCACCTTCTGAGAAGACACAAGGCTTGACATTTTTGTCATATTGTGCCTTGATGTGTTTCTTATGTGCTTCATTAGCCAATGCGGCATCACGATGGGCTTCATCCGGATGGATTAATTCCAAGAAACGAGCCTCTTCTTCAGAAGTTTCGAGGATCAGATCAATTGCAAGCTTGAGGGATAAGATTTCGCACTGAAATGGTAAGATTGCTTCCAGACCATACACCAACGAGCATAAATCTGGTCGCATTTCTCACCAAAGTCCTATATGTCCATAGAGATGAGTACAGGATTAAATTCCAATTCTGTTTGTGGACTCTAATCATTCTCTGCAGCATGTGCTTAAGGACTTTGTTGATTGCCTCAACTTGTCCGTTAGCCTACGGATAATATGGAGTAGAACTATCATGGGACAATCCTAATTTGGCAGTCAATTCGATCATCATGTGATTGTGAAAATGCGACCCATGATTTGTGACTATAGCCTGTGGTACACCAAATCTAGAAACTACATGATTAAAAAAGAAAAGAGCAGTCATTTCACCGTTGTTGTTTAATGTAGGCATCACCTCGGCCCATTTTGTAAAATAGTTAACAACGATAATATTGTAACCTTGCCCCCCGGTCAAGGTGGGGTTACATGTCATGGAATCAATGCCCCATTTAGTGAATGGCCCAACAGCAACTACTGGATGTAGTGGTGCAGGTGGTAATCTGGTTTTGCGATAAAAAATTTGACAAGCATGGAAACTTCTGACTATAATTATGCAATCTTTGAATATGGTGGGCCAGAAGTAACTAGCTCGTAAGATCTTTTGTGCAGTAGCGTAACCAGATAGATGCCCCCCGATGAGCCCCAAAAATGGATAATTATATGGGCTCATTCAGCCTCCTAATTCGACTTAATCTACCATTCTCATTAGTTTATCGCATGTTTTTTATTATATTTATGCTAATAGAGTGAATTGGGTTAGTCATTATGCCAACAAGTCTAATGTGTGCTTTATGCAATCTTTTTGGTCAATTTGGAGACAAAATCAAAGGTTTAAATGAGCACTTGGCAGCCAAATTCGTGGAGAGGATTTTTAGGAAGGTGTCCCCTTCATTTATGGGTCCTTACCTCGAATTCTCCACCATCAGCTCAGAGTTCAAGGGCCACCAAATCAATTATCACAAGGGCAACCAAGCAAGTCAAGTAGGACTGTTGTTAACTACAAGTTTTGGCAGCCGAGTTCCTAAAGTTTAGGAGGGTTGTTGGGGTCCTCAATTTGTATAAATAAGAAGGCTTAGGGCCTCATTTCAGTTAGTCACTTTGTAGGCAGAAGTTAGCTAATTTGTAGTTCGATTTTAGTCATTTTTTAGGCAGTAGTTTAGCTCTGCATTTCAGCACATTTTCAAGTTTTCCTTGTGGACAGTTTTTGGAATGTAACTATTATTTTGATCAATAAAGATGAATCCAGGTTTGCACAAGCTCTAATCTCTCTTAGGAGGATATATCTCTTGGGGTTGGGCCCATCTCAAGTGCCCAGTACCTCCTTTGTTTACTTTTATGTGTCTTTGCTACATTCTTAGAATAAAATCTGTTATTTAGATTTAAATCTTGTTTTATTATTTAGGTTGTTTTTTATGATTAAAAAGGATTTTCATGTTCAGATTGATTTGATAGGTTAATAACAGAGAAGGTCTTCAGAAAAAGGCCATCAAGCACCTCTGATCTCACCTCTCCCTCAGTGGGATCATGAGCTGGGATAAAGGTGACCTTGCTACCACCAAAAAAACTGTCTTTGCTCCACCATGCAATTATTAGTGTTAGATTTTCATTTGCCGAAGTTGATATCAATTGTGGTTGCATTCTTAGGTCCATGATTGCTCAGTTGCATAGTTACTTCATATGATTTCACTGCAAATAGACCTTTGTTCATTTCCTTTGCTGTTATCTAGGTCAGATTAGGTGAAAGTAATTAGGTTCTTGATTTTCCAAGTCTTCATTTGTCAAATTCGAAAAATAACTTGCAGAGCACCTGTAATACCTCTCCATCCACCTATACTCCATCAATCCCATCTGCTCCATCCTCCAACCCGGATTCTTGCCTCACGTTTGCCATTTTCTCACTTTGCCCTAATTCCCATATTTTTGTGCAACATTGCTCCACTCCGCCTTGAACAAATCCAACCATCCTCACCACTCTTCAGCTCAATTCCCCAAGTCCTGGACCTCCTCACACCATTATCTCACTTCCATACCCACTCCTTCATCTTTCTCCCTCCATCCATCCTCCAAAATCCCATTTCTGAA
>APFE031162263.1:3629-25215 GCA_000404065.3 Pinus taeda | reverse complement strand
GTGCAAGACAAACAAGCGGGCCAACTCTCTATGATGCTGAATCTGAGAAATTCTCACACAGAAATCATAACAAGACATATACTGAAAACAACTCACTACCATGGGGCAGGCCTGTAATTCTGCCAGAGAGGTGGGCTCCTCTCGCTTATGATGTCCACCCTTACGAGGCCTCCTCTCCTCTGTAGATGATGAATGGTCATCACTTTGCTCATAAGTCTCGGCTTCTGACATGGTTTTTGGAGCAAAGTGGACAAACTGAAAGACAAATGGAACTGTTGTCTCTGCCTGCAAAAATGCTGAACTCTATGCTGTTTCAAGGGGAAAAACATGAGGGGAATGTTAGGGGAGGGAATTTCTTAATAAGGAATGGGAAAATATGAAAATAACAGGGAATTTCAAGGGAGATTTAGCAAATGATCATGCTTATAGGAACACATATTGGAATTTAGGAAATCATTTGCAAAGACTCCTTGTATATAGGGAAAACATATATGGAAATAAACATGGAGTATATGTACACATGTTTAATCAAGGGAAAAAGGGAATTTATGCACCAACTTGCTGACATTTTAAATCAACAATTTTTGTTATTTTTGTACATGCATATGATAGGGGATATAGGGTTTTGAAACTTTATATATACATTGTTTTATATGTGTGTCTTGGGAGGGGTAGCGTTTCAATTTAGTGATTTTGGGATAGGAAGGGGATTTACATTTCAGTAACAAATAACATAGGGAAAGTGACATATATATGAATATGAAAAGAAGGGAAGGGGAAAGGAAACCAACTGAGGGAAAAAACACTTTGAAACATCATAAAACCCTAACACATTTTGCAAAAAAATATTGCAGCCATATAAGTCATTTCATTTTCATGATATGAAGTTAAAACCATAGCCTACCACCTTAATTTCATCATCTATCTCCAAAACAATGAATAAAGACTCTACCTCGAGCGATTGAGATGATTTGAAGAGAAGTTGGGAATTTTGTTTGAGTTTTGCAGGCCGACGGCTCAACGGGTCTCGCAGGCCTCTCAACGGGTCGCGCACTGCCCAACGGGTCGCGCCCGTTAAATTTCTGAACTGTGGAGGGGTGCTAGACATGTCTCGCACCGCCCAACGAGTTGCACACCACCTTGAACGGGTCTCGCACTGCTCTGCTGCCCGAAACCACTGCAATTCTGCTCATTTCGCCTATCACTCTCTCAAACCCTCTCTTGCAAGCTTTCAAATGCACAATGAGAGTGAAAGGAGGGAACATACCTTTTATAAACTTCATTTGAAAAAATTTCATCCATAAACCCACTTTATAAGGTTTCTTTTTGACACTTTTTAAAAACACTGATTTTGGTTTCCTTTATCCTGAATTTGACTTTTTGAGTGCTTTGACTTGATTCTTTTGCAGGTTAGATTCATCTGAAGGACCTTGCAAGGGGACCAGGGTTGCAGTTTGTCTGCTTTGAAGACTTTGAAATTTCATCACTTATTACAAAACTTGAGAAAATGACCTTGGCTTTAAAAACAGAGTTTTTAAATCCAAGGTAAAAAATTGACTGTACAAGATAAAAATATCGAAGAAAACATGTTAACAAACCTCCCTCTGGCTTGCTGAGCTCATGGATTTCAGAGACATGACCTTGCAGAGACAAATGACCAAAACCCTAGACCTAGGACTTTGACAGTAAGACACATCAAGACAAGCTTGAAAAACTTTAATAACTGATATGACCTGATCCAGCAAAGCCAAGAGGGGCATAAAGACCAGCTCCTCCATCAGGGTTATGGCATGCCTAACGGGATGCAAGATTTGACACTGATGAGACACCTACTAATGCAAATGCAAAGAGCTTTTTGATCACTGATGGAGGGCTTTCAAGACCGACACTAACACATGGTATGGAGATATATTGTTCTATCTCCAAACCCAAACTTTTAGGCCTAATACCTCTCGCTCTGAACAACGGTGTATTCGATACCAAGCCAAAGACTACATGATCATTGGCGATGCACTTTACCGTCGTGGTGTTGGTACAGTTCTATGAAGGTATCTCACGCATGAGGAGGACAAAAAATCCTTGAATGACTGTCATTCAAGTGCGTGTGGGGGGCATCTATTTGGTTACACTACTGCACAAAAGATCTTATGAGTTGGTTACTTCTAGCCCACTATATTCAAAGATTGCATAATTGCATTCAGAATTTTCCATGCTTGTCAGATTTTTTATCGCAAAACCAGATTACCACTAGCACCACTACCTCCAGTAGTTGTTGTTGGGCCATTCACTAAATGGGGCATATATTTCATGACATGTAACCCCACCTCGGCTGGGGGGAATGGGTATATTATAGTCGTTGTCGACTATTTTACAAAATGGGTTGAGGCAATGCCTACATTAAATAACAGCGGCGAAACAACTGCTCTTTTCTTTTTTAATCATGTAGTCTCTAGATTTGGTGTTCCACAGGCTATAGTCACAAATCATGGATCATATGTTTGCAATCACATGATTATTGAATTGACTGCCAAATTAGGACTATCCCATGATAATTCTACTCCATACTATCTATAGGCTAATGGACAAGTTGAGGCAATCAACAAATTCCTTAAGCGCATGCTGCAGAGAATGATTGGAGTCCAAAAACTGAGTTAGCATTTAATCATGTACTCAACTATGTGGGAGTATAATACTTTGGTGAGAAATGTGACCGAATTTACACCTTTCTAGTTGGTGTATGGTCTAGAAGTTGTCTTACTAATTTAGTGCGAAATTTCGTCTCTCAAGCTCGCAATTGATCTGCTTCCCGAAACTTCGGAGGAAGAGGCTTGTTTCTTGGAGCTAAGACACTTGGATGAAACCCATCATGATGCTGCACTGGTTAACGAAGCTCACAAGAAACGTGTCAAAGCACAATTTGACAAAAATGTTAAGCCTCGTGTCTTCTTAGAAGCTGACCTAATCTTGCTTTACAATCAGTACTCTGATAAATTGGGGGCAGGTAAGTTTGAACCATTATGGATGGGCCCCTACATTGTCAAATGAGTATTGACAAAAGGAGCCTACGAGTTGGTCGATTATGATGAGATTCCGCTATCGCAACCCCGAAACAGGTTGTATCTTAAATGCTACTATGCTTGATTAAGTGTAGTAATCTCTTTGTTTTGTTACATTTTTGTTTTCCTTTAGAGTTGTCATTTTGGTTAGGTAATCCGCTTCACTTTGGTTGTAGATGGCAAACATTTTGGAACCATTTGTTGGGTATGCCAACGGAGCTAGTCATAGTACGTAGAACCTGTCTTCTGCGACCTAGGCCATTTTTGCTCCAAGCGGCGAGTTAGTGAGTTTCAGGGGGATATGTATAGGTCGATCGACCAACAACATCACTGAGTATAGTGCATTGATTGAACTTCTCTCTGATACCATTTTGCATGGCATACACCAACTCGTTGTCAGGCTAGACTCACAGCTCATCATCCTACAACTTACTGGCGTTTATTCTGTTCGGAACCCAGCTATTTATCGTATGTTCCTAAGAGTCAAGATTTTGGAAAGACAGTTTGATTCCATTCAATATCAACACATTTCCAGAAACTTAAACACATTAACTGATTCATTAACAAACTATGTTGGATAGACATTTCCAGCATTTGTAAAGAAAGCATTTCACATTAACATTTGCATGAGGATTGCATAACTAAACCGAAATGAAAACTCCAAAAATCAAAAATATATAACTGTTTATAGTTTTACAAAATGTTTTGTGTCCAAGACGAAATCGGTCATATGACCCAAAAGCTCAAAAATGAATGCAGAAAAGCATCCTAGACTAATGATGTTGGTGATAACATGTCACCGCCTGTGCAATCATGTGCAAGAGCTTGGTCCATTGACTTGGCACACCAGTAGTGTGGCGCTGTAACCTCAGAGGTAACTCATCAGTCCTGACATCCTGATTTCTGATAGTGAGGCCCTCAATCGGATCCTGCAGCACTATGAGGGTCTCTACTATGTCTAGATCGCAAAGGACGGCCCTCCCTACAACCTCTCCTGCTGGAACGTCAGCTGCCACCCATGGGGGTGACGCTGGTCACACTGGCCCAATATCTGCACACACAGATGAGTTTGATTAGTCTTGATAACATTTAAAAACACAAAAACATTATCAAACTAATAAACAAAGATATGGTCGAATCATTTTACCTAGAGCATTCCACTACTCGCCAGCTGGTAACTCAAATCCGGGTCACCTCAGAAATCCATCCCGACGTATGGATATTCTGCAAAGACCATCTCTAGATGGTCAAACCACTCAAAAAAGGCATCGAAGAAGGAAATCTATGATTTTCCAGCATGTCTGGCCATGAGGTCAACCCATCTCTGCATCTGTGGGTCTCTCAGTGCTAGCAATCCCAGTGAAATGTTTTGAGGCTACATTAGTGGAATCCTCTCCAAGGAAAAAGCTGTCAATATGGAACCATAGCCAAAATTCTTGGATATTCCATTCTTTACCATGGAGAGTTGTTCTTTTATGACAGGAAGTACCATCTCACACCAGTTGAACACCTTTGGTTCCAGGAATTCCAGGGCATACTGCATGTAAGATCTATTTGCCAAATGAAGAGCCACGCTACTAGCCTATCTAGCAAAGGTAAATAAAATGACCCTCAAGGGAAGATTAATGACATCCCGAATATTGATCTTGCTGGGCTGAGATCCATCTCTATAGAACTAACGAATATAATCTCGCACAAATTCACCTCCATGAGCGAAACCTGATAGTGAAAGAGGGGAACCACGACTCAATAACCCCATCAGAAAATAAATGTCCTCGATTGTCAATGGAATATATTTGCCTCTGATCTAGAATACCTGGTTGATCGGATCCCAAGCATCAAGAAAATACTACAATAAACTGATTTTTTGCCTCATGCTAGATATGCGGAAGAATTTGAGCAAGCCACAGTTTTGCAATGTAGTAACTGTACCTTGGTCGTGTAAGGCAATCATGTCCTCTTCTTCATGTTCACGTTCATGCCACATGATGACAATCTTGATCCAACAAATATCTGAAACACAGAAAAAAGATGAATTAGGACCCAATTTTGAGCAAAAACAAGCAAACATTTGGTGAAAAATCACTGTATAAATATGCCCTTCTGCGCCCATCGCACCCTGCCTTTGAGCAAGGTGGGATGCATACTGATTGGCCAATTAGTAGCTCATTATGAATCACACCTTTAGATACTGGCAAGGTGCGATGATTGGGGAACAAGATCTTTAAACCCCAAGGGCCTAGAAATGTGAAAAAACATGCTCAGAATCAAAGAAGGATGGAATGAAAATGAAGAGCTCAGGGTTAGCTCTTACCTGGTCCTGAGGGGGCAGAGAATAGTCCATCGGATCTCCCGAAAATGACTGGTGTAATTTGAGGGGGAAAACCACTCCAGAGCTCCAAATCCCAAATTTGAAATAGAATGATTAAAATGAAAGGTGAACCTACTTTTATGATTACTATTCACGTACTTCAAGCAAAATGTTAGTTTTAAATCATTTTTCGTACATATATATGTATTTCTAATCAGTTTGATGGAGTGATTGAGTAGGTTGAATGAAAGATGAAAGAATATGATGTGTTAAACAAAAACTTAAACATTTTGACTATAATATGAGAAATGTTAATGCAAGGTTCAAGCTCGTTAAAAAATAAACCCACCACTGAGCATATGTTCCCCCAAAGTTCAAGCTCATTAAAAAATGAACCCACCTTCAATAAATAACCTTTGTGATTGCAATAATATCAACCTTTTGAGCCTTGGTTGTGTTCCTGCCATCACCTCCATTGTTTTGGCCGATCATATGCTTCCACTTGATTATTTACCTTTTTGAGGAACATCTACGACGAGTGGTCGTGTTAGCCACCCTCTTCACATCACCATGTTTTTAGAAGTTCCAAGCTTACCCGAAACCAGTAACTACCCTAAACACCACTCGTTCCTCAAAAAGGAGTCTACTTTAAACTCTTTTCAAACTTGTTAAATTTGAAAATATTGTCGAGCTATTGGCCTCTCTAGCTCGCTAAAGTGATTGGAAGTGCCATCCCTCCTGTATATTTTAATATTTTTCAAACCCAAGGGATTATCTAACGAAAAAGTTTGAGTGCTTGTCTTTTTTGGCTCATTAAAGTGATCGGAAAAGTCATCCCTTTTGTATTATTTTATCCTTCTTCTGACTTAAGGGATTATGCTATGAAAAAGAACTACCGGAGTTTCCTTTTCATCCCTTTTCAAACTCTTTAAACATGAAAAGGACCGAGTTATCCTTGTCATTAAACTCGTTAAAACAATAGCAAAAAACTTGTCCACCCAGACAAGAACGAGTTTCACTGTCACTAGGCTCGCTAAAACGTAGCGACATGTTTACCCGAAGGGAAAATTATAGAACATGCATATGTTATCCTCCTCAAGCTTGACAAAAATAAAGAGGTACTAATCAGCAATGACTAGGGGAAAAGGGAAGAAAACTTAAAGAATTTTATTGGTAGCAAGTCACTCTTGAACATGACATTTTCACTCCATCACCATGATTGAGTTGGGTCAGGTTATTCCATTCATCGGTCATATCACCATTGGTCCTCCATACCATCCATCTTTTGGGGTTAATGGTACCAATCCATCTCAGTGTCGTTAACATGTTCAAGATAACTCATTCAGAGAATTCACCATCCAGTTAATGTCTCATCCACTGCAATACCTTCACCCTCCATTTTTCATGGCCACCATTCCTGAACCTTGTATCGTCAGATCATTTTTCACCTCCCGAAAATCATTTGCTTTGTTTCATGTCGTTGATGTGGGATAAATTAAGGCCCTCCTACGACGAGTCACTTCTTGTCGATATGAACTCATTATCCAAGAATTTGACTTAGAAACAACACTTTCAGTTCTTTGAAGCTTGCATGCCTCAATGGCAAGTCTCTCACTTCCGGCGACAGGTTTACATCAATGGCCTTCAACCAAAATATTTTGCGTGGTGTTCGACATCGGATCATATACTCACACTGCGTGAATTGTACTATAGTGCCTTGAGGGTCATTATCATTATCGGCGATTCCTCTCGCGTCTGTGAACAACTTACATTATTGGTTGGTAATCAGGCGATGTCTATCCATGTTTGACTTCAAGACATCTTTTCACATGGATTGACTTGTACATTAGGTGAAGATTGAATGAGTTTGAAGACCCCGAATCTAGTTTCATCCATCCAGGCTACGATATATTCAGGAATATAAAGACATCAAATTTACATAGAAGTTACACAGATGATCATCCAAGCTAAGGGATGATGACTCTATATATAAAGAATCGCCAGTTTTCAACTATAGATGATTATCTGTCCTATGTACATGAAAATGAATTTATAAAGCTGAGCATGGGAATGTCCGCCTTAGCTAGATCATGGAAAATTATATTGCGATGATGTATTATATTGTATCCTATACAAGTCACCTTCCAGGTCGAATAACTCAAATCCTCATGATAAAGCATTTCACCCGACATCAAAAGATTTACAACTTCATGCTTTAGGGGGCAACTATTATAGACATATTTGGGCACTGCAACCCCAAGCTTATATATTGATAAACCAAGTGCTCTTTAACCCCTAAAAGTGTTATTTCATACCCTAAAGGATCATGGTCAACTGATTACATCATTCCCCAGAAGTTCCACCTAAAAAACCACTCAGAACTGACCAAAACTAGACCATACTGACTACTCCACTATCAGGGTGCGATGCATACTGACTCCTACACTAGCCAGGTGTGATGCATACTGAAGAGGCCTTCTGTGGGGTGCGATGAGCGAGAATGGACAAATGTCTGAGACAGTTTGCTAAGTGAATGCTCATGGAATCTTCTAGAAACTTCTCCCATGACACTTGCCTCTCTGAATTTGCCTAGGGATGAGTAAGAGATCCAAGAAATCATCAAGTGGAACCAAGAACAACAAGTGAAATGAAACTAATCAAAAAACCAGAGGTGACTCATACCCCTGCAGACATCTATAAATGGATCCCTAATCTGAGATATCTAGAGGCTGGAATTTTGTAATTTGTAAGGAAGTGCTGATAGTTTGTCTTTGAGAAAGAAAATTGTATTGTTGGGTGATCTTGCTTTTCATGAGGTGAAAAGGGCCTTGATGCTGGGAGGATGATGCTGGATCAGCTAGCTGGTTTGTAATCCTCTCTTCTATTGTTAATAGAGTTCTTTGAGTTTTCCTCCATACAATCGTGTATTTGTGAATGTTGTTATTTGTAAATACCATTGTATGCTCATTGTATCTTTGATTCTACAATGCTTATGATATAATAGATCAAGATGCTTTGATGGTGTTTTGTTACTTCATTTCTACAGGTATTCTCTAAGTGGGACAAGTAGGAGAAGAGTTGCAAGCTCTGTCAAGGAGGAGAGAAATCAAGCAAGGAGTCAAGTGGAAGATTCGGGTTGGTCCCTTTGCTTCTCTCTTATCTATTATTCATAGAGGAAATCGCAAATTGCTTTGATTGTTTGTTTCTAGGATAGCTACCAATCCTAGTGGGACTAGTAGATCGAAAAGACACTAGTTTTCTTGGAAACACCCAGTTTTCCATGTTTCATGCTTAAAGAAGGTTATAGGTGACAAGATCCCAGTTCGCACAATATTTCTATAAATTGAAAAAGAAGGAAAAATCATATTGAAACCTGAAGAAGTCACAGAAACAAGAAATCGATAGCTATGAAATTGATCAATTTTAGATTATCTCATCAAGTAGAAGAACTTGCCCGCTAACGATTCCACATGGGAGGATGAGAATTTTATACAGAAACATCCAGAACTACTAAACTGTTGAGGACAACACATTTTTGAAGGAGAGGGGCATGTTAGGTCCCTATAATACTAGTGTATTCCCTTATTATTATTTTCATTATATCCCCTTATTGTTGTTTTTCTACCCATGTTGTCCTCGTATTGTTATTATTGTGCCCTATAGAAGCCCACTATTGTTATTTTTTTGACCTTACATTATTATTGTTATGTCGGCTTTGATTATATTGTCACCCCTTAGACTCCTATATATAGAAAGGAGGTTTTTTCATTTGAATCATCCAAGAATTGTTCATTTGTGTAATGTAAAGGAGGTTTCCCCGTTGAAGAGGATGATTTTGAAGTCATTGATCTCTCTTTTATTCTATTTTTTGAATTGGTTGCATAACATGCTAAAAAAAGAAAAAAGGTGTATTTTGAATCACCAATTTTCAAAATCGAGTGATTTTTTGGAACCTCAAAAAAACAGGTACTAGGTAATTTTCCCGTTTGAACGATAACTATGTTGGTATGATTTTGATTTTGGTTTTGGTTTTATATGTTGATGACATACGATTGATAGGTAATGAGGCTCTGATGATCTATGTAAGAGGGAGATGGTTTCTAAAGCTAGAAATAATGAATAATGGGATGATGAATTGATTTCTAAAGTTGGGAAAAGAAAACATATATTGCGAAGGTATTGAAGAAGTGTTGGAAAGTGAAAATGCAAATCCTTGGACACTTCAATTGAATTTCAAGAAGTTGTGAAGAGATATTTTTGAAATCAACTTGGAAACCTATAGTTGATTTGAAGCATTTATGTTTCGATTGAACACATGTCCGTATAGATATATTTTTTACATAGAACTTGAGTCAATTCATACACATAGAGTTGCTACCAAGCACCCTTCGAGATATTTCCATGGACCGAACAATTTTTGGACTAAGACATTTTTGCTGTGATATCTGACTACATGGATGTATTGATGATGTTTGGGATTATTATTGCTGAGGGAATTTGGGTGCTTCCTTAGTATCATATCTTCCATGATATGATAGGTCAGTAGCTTTAAGAATGACTAAGGCTTAGTACAAGGTTACTAACATTTCTATCTATGAGGCAAGATGAGGAATATTTTTGGAGAGATGTTTGAGAAATTTTTGGATATTACATGGATACATTGTGATTAAAAAGAGTGGGATCAGATTGACAATGAATCCCCTATTTAGTTGGGATTGAAATACCTTCATATATTGAGACAATGTTGATGCACGGGACAAGCTTATGCTTATGGTTGGCACCTCCTTGAGAGGGAGGATCACTATGGTATACTTTTTGTGATACATAAATTTTTTTCTAATATAATATTTGACTCGATGTCCTGTATGAATAGGAGACAACTGATATTGAAACATGATGATTACTAGACATGAGCATGATGATATATTGTTGATCTACAGAGAGAATTGTTGATTGAGGACACTACGCTAACTCTTCCTCCCCTATTTTAGCTCACAAGGTGTGGAATTGAGATAGATGCGTCCTGGGGTTGAGGGAACTCTAGAAAATAGGGTATCACTCCATATGTCACCCATGGGATGTGTGTGATCCTTGTCCATTTTGAAAAGTCAGGTATATCCCCCACCTTTGGTCATTGTACAGTATACCTCAGTTGGCATCATACCCACAAGTAGAGCTTGCTGGGATTGTCTCTCCCCGCTTGGCCAATGGCTTGAGGAGGCTTGGAGGGGTGTGATCCTTACCTCTTGGTAAGTCAGGTATTGATGGGCCTCTAAATTAGACATAAATTAAGGCCCATCTGACCATCCTTTAGCACGTTAAACCTCTCTTTTTGTATTAGATAATCTGAGTTTCCTTGGGCTTGGCCATCTTAGGAGCCTTAGATCTCTTTTGTATCATTTTCTTTTCTTCTTTTCACTTCTTATTCACATGCATCTCTTGTTCTTGTTTCTTTCTATTTCTGCATTTAATATTAATGATTTCTTATTGTAGGATTGGGTTAAATGGTTGATGTAAGTTATTTTGTAGGATCACAAGCATCATTTCATCCTTAGAAAACATTTGTAAGGTCATAATAATCATTGAGCTACTTGGATTAGTTTGCTTATTCCCAAATCTAGATTTTTGTAACTACTTTGTGGCAAATAACAGTAAATTTCTGCTTCTTTTTAGAGAATGCTAACGAGCTTCAATAAAGTGGGTTTCACTTTCATTAGATCACAAAATTTTTTTAGTTAATAACAAAAATTACCCCATTGAATTTTCACTTGATTAGGTTAGGCATTTGATAGATTTACTAGCTCACTAGTTCTTGAATTTCTAGATTTTAGACTAGTAGTTTTCTGCCATTTTTTAGCATGGGTTAATAGAGTTATTTTTGAGTGATTCCACTTGGAATGGATACCTAGGTCATCCTAGTCAATAATTTTGTCTTTTCAATCCAATTTGGATTTTATTTGGTTTGTCATTCAATGAATTATAACTCCCTATATCAAATATCTTGTTTCATGTAGTAGTACTAGAGGAAACCCTGTAGTAGCCTTCCAACATGCATATACTTGCCTAGATTCCCTCAATAAGATTGGTTATTATCCCTTAGGGTTGAATCAAGACCCCTAGGTTCTAAATCAACTATTAGGGAAGACTAAAGACCAGTTAGGACTTGCCTCTTTACCCACGCAAAACATTTCAGCGATTTGGGTTAATGGAAAGATTTATGAAATGGGTAATGCAATGATGATTTTACTGATTTCCACATCCAATGAAATTTGTTAATGGATCTCAATTATTTGAAATGTAATGGTTTACATTTAGTTCATGATATTTACTTTATGAAATTAGAATAGGTTTCTTTCCTTGTACTTTGTTTTTGCAATAGGTTGAGGTCTCCATTTCAAGCATTTCATTTTCTACAATTAGTTTAGGATTTGACTTCAGTACATGCACTCCATTACATCATGATAGAAAAGGAAGGAAACATTGTATGTTGCACAGATACTATCGATACCTCTTAAGTTTGTATTAACCCTAGGTTGATAATTGAAGTCAATAGCCTTGGGAGTTGCAGCATTCTTGTTGCAATATCGAGGCTCATCACCTTTTGGCATCGTTGTCGGGAAGGTGTCAAAGTATGCATTGTTTTCTTCCCTAGTTGATTTATTTATTTCAATTTCTGCATAAACAAAAAATATTTATTAGGCTTATTTCATTTCAAAAACAGAAAAATGCATTGCATCAACATTTTCATTCAATCATAAAAACAAAAAAAAATCTCCAACACCAACCCACCCCCCATGTTACACAAACATATCGTCACCTTGATTATTTGCAGTCGATGTAGGCCTATCATCACCTATACCAGCTTCCTAAGCAAGTCTTAAACCTCAGCTCTTCAAAACAAGCTTGAGAAAAGAGAGAAAGACATAAAAAAAGAAATGTAACTCTGGTTCCACACTTTCTCTTACTTTTGCCTGCGGGCCCGCACCTTTTGTTCAAGGTATATGGGTACTTATACGCTCTGTATGTAAAGGGGAAGGTGTGTACCCCTGTAAAAGTCAAAAGGCGCAATCTTTATCTTAAAAAACACATCTTGGGTTAATTCTAGAGTTCTCTAGAAGCATTTGTTACGTGGATTGTTCACTCCAAGTGGTTCATGCATCCCATTAGGAGGAACTAATCCCTTGTTGAGAGGAGCTATACCTTTGAAGGAGGAGCTGGTAACTGATCTCCATTGCACTATAAATTGAGGCATTGGGTCAGTGGCCAGAGAGGTTAGAAGCTGAACTTTTGAGGGTAAATGCTAGTGAAATCTAGACTTCCTATTTGAGCTTAAGAGGAGAGATCACATACCTTTTTGGCCCCATTAGGGAGTGAGTGAAGCTTGTCAAAGTAGAGGAGACTTCTTGTTGGACCCTGGAAGGAGCTTGTACAGCGTCAAGGCAAAGGTTGTAAGGTTCTCTTCTTTTGAATTAATACAATCAAGCTCATTTTTCTCAACAAGTATCTTATGCTATTTGTTTCATGGACTCCTTGAATTTCATGTTAAATATGTTTTATAATATTGGATATTCAGGTGCTATTTAATTTTTTGCCTTGTTTGTGCTTGCAAGTTTGCGATGAAGGAATTTACTTGGATCAAAGGAGCGAAGGCATCTCCAAACTTGCGTTGGACATGAGGTAGGCCCTTAAACGCATTTGTTTACCATTATTTATAAAACGAATTTAGAGAAAGATAGTGTCTGGATGGTTTGTTTGTCATTAGGTCTTCATTAGATTCTAGGAAGGTCTGTCTTGTCCGCAAGATCAACTAATTCCGCGGGACAAAATGGCGACTCCACTAGGGACTTGATTGTTTTCCTCGTTTTTCTTTGACTTGAGAAACTTGTCTTTTTGTTTCTGTTTTTGGCTTGCTGTGTGTGGCTTTGGGTAGACTTAGTTGATTTAGCTTTGTTTTTTCTTTTTTCATTACTTTAGTTGAAGTCCGCAGCCTACGCTTAAATCACAGTGCGTACCTGTACGCACTTTGTTTTTTTGCATAGAGCGTACCCGCACCTGGGTAAGCTCTGCACCTGCGTACCCTGCTAAATTTTTTAAAATTTTGACTTTTTCTCTTTCAGTTAGTTTTATTTTGTTTTTCTAGTGCTTGTCCTCTGCCCATACCTGCATGTGACTGGTTGAAATCTTTCCTTGGTTTAATTTCATTAGCATTAGGGTTTTAGGTGAAATTCCTAGAAGTTTTGCTTGTTGGGTTTGTTTTTCGATTTGGTTGTGTAGTGGCTCTGAGCTTAGAGGCTGTAGGGACTTCATATCACCTTAGTGTCTACCAGTCTTCTTGAGAGTCTGACCATTTGTGAAATCTCCCCTTGTTGAGAAATCCGCTTTGAGTTTTCTCTTTGCAAAACTTCGATAAGCTTGTGATCGAAAGTGTGGATTTTCATTTTTAAAAAGGAATACAAAATTGGTTGTTCTTGACTTATTTGTGATTCTGGACAAATTGGTTCTTGGTTTGCTTGTAACCAAGTAAAACATCCTCAAAAAGACTTTTTGTGAGCTTTTACTTCAAATAGGTTTTCTTAGTTTATAGATCTTAAGTTTGCTTCATTAATAGTTTTCTCAAAGATTGCTTTAGTTATAATTTTGAATGCTTTTAAAAAATGAAAGATCTCTTTTGAAAAGCTTATTCTTAGTAGCATCTGAGTGTTCGAATGAAAAAAGAAATTCTTGTAAAAATAATTAGTTGGCTCGTTTTGAGTGCATTGAAACGAATACTCTTCTTTTGATTTGATTGTTAAGAAAGATTTGTGTTTTCAAGTATTTACATCTTCCAACTCTTTCCTAGCTAGAACTTCATTGAAGAGAAAAGATCAATTAATCATCTTAAGTGCATCTTTATAGTGATTTTGAGTCGAGTCTTTACAGCACAAGTTTCATCTCCATCACCTCTTGAATTAATCAAAAGCCAATAAAAATCATGCTTAAAATAAAATAAATCTAGCAAATTTTTTTGTTTCGAGGGCTCTAATACACCAACATAGCTTAGGCTAGTATCTTGGAGTAGGGAGTAATTAACTCTCCAAGATAGTAAAAAAAACAAGTAGCTTTATCTTGCGGTAGGAGAAATCCAATTGTTGCATCTATGCTCTGGGAAAGCTCCTCTTAAAGGAGAAGCACGAGATCGTGTCCGAACCAGTGTGGGAATCAATCCTTCCTCATTGGAAACGACGCCAGATATTCACGTATTAAAAACTGTAAACCTCGGATTAACCATTGTCGAGGAGCCTGGGATCACTTGTTGGTAAACCTTGGTTTATTTCGAGGAGCCTTCAAGGGGATTGAGCTTGCTACTCTGCCCTTGTGTGCGTATCGGATCGTAGACTGTTCCCCGAGGTGTATTTGTTTCTGTTGGTAACCTTAGTGTCCATATTCTCTAGGATTCTTCCTAAGGTGACGGTGGCGGGAAGATCCCACTGTACCTAGAGCAGACGTCGGCTAGACTCACTTGCATTTTCTGGGGGGTTCTCTTCACTCAAGACGGTTAAGTGGAGAAACTTGGTCCAGTCTATTCATTAAGCAGGTTGTCGGGGTAACTGTTCCAACCACTATTTCTGTATCGAACTCTACGACGTTGAATTTCATCACCAACTAGTGTTTTCGGTCCGGAAAGTTACTGTTTGTGTGTGTTTGATCTCTTAGATTCTTTAGGCAAGTGCTTCAAATTTGTTTGGTTCTTTAGAGACTTTAGGTGATTTTCATTGAGATTTTACTTTGTTTGTGTGTGAAGTAGTTAAAAGTTTTTAGCTGTGGCTGAATTACCAAGACATTCCCGTAGACTTCGGGGTGAATCCCCTGAGTTTGTTAATGTGGCTGATTTACTGAGGACTTCTCGTAGGCTTCGGGGTCAACCTCCTGAAGAAATACCAAGCTACATTGAAGGCTAGAGAGTTCTCGTATCTCCCAGTAGCGGTAGAAGTCGATCACTTGAAGAAGGAGAACCTCCTTTGGTAGAATATTCTGATTCTCACCCCGTAGTAATTTCAGAGGTTACTGGTAGCATTGCGTCTACTAGTGATATAGGTGAAGAACCTGACGTGTCTGAACCCGAATCTGAAGTTGCTCCTACTCCCATATCAGAGTTTGTTTCTCCAACTCCTAGTGGTCCTAGTTCTCCTAGGGTAGAAACCGTAATTACTCAAGATCTTCTCGCTGGACTCATAGTGATCGAAGAACTTGCTATTGCAGATATCGAAGAAAGCTTCCCTTTTCCAGATAATCAACCTATTTTAGAGTTTAGGGAGCGTGAATCAATTTTTTATAGTCCGCCTAGGAGTACTGATTGGTACCGTTCACTGACCAATCTTTTAGAAAATCTGAGACTCAGTTTTACACCACCTCGCATTTTTTATCACCCTTCACCTAGAGGTCATTATCTTGCATTGAATATGTCTAGTCTGTCATCCATGTATTCCCAATCTCCGGAAGCCTATTTATACGGCGTTCCTTCTGTTCCTGCTGGGTATCAGTCCATTTCTGGTACTTTTTCAGGAGCGTCTCCTCGTCCTATCGAGCAAAAGTTGTTAACTGGAAGTAGTGGTCCCAAACAGTTGAGTGTAGAAGAAATTCTGATGATGTCAGGTCAACCTCAAGGAAGTCAGTTACCGCCTGGGGGGCAACCTCAAGGTACTCAATATGCACCTGGGGGGCAACCTCAAGGTACTCAGTATATGCCTGGGGGGTAGCCTCAAGGTACTCAATTTGCGCCTGGGGGCCAACCTCAAGGACAGTACATACTACGGGAAATACATTTCCTGAAGGTTCACCCCGAGATCAATATGTACCCAAGGTCAACCTCGTATCAGTATGTACCCCAGGTCAACCTCAATATCAGTATGCACCCAAAATCATATCAGTATGTACCTAAGGTCAACCCAGTATCAGTACATGCCTCAGGGTTATCAACCCAAGGTCAGTACCACTCAAGGTTACCAACCGCCTTCTGGTCAACCGTATTATCAACCTTACCCTCAACTCGGTTATGGTCCTCAGTATCCTCAAGGTAAATACCCCGGAATGAATTTGGTGTGGGATCCATCTCAGAATCAGCAGGTCTTGCAACCGAATGTCCAGTCGTCATCCCAACCTGGACAGGTCGCTTGTCCATCTCAGCAACCCATCCAGTCTACGGCTCAAACTTCTACACCTTCTGTAGTTTCTCAGGCTGGGCCTAGTACACCTCATACTCCGCCTCAAACATCTGCTACAACTACTGCATCATCTTCTCTATCTACCCCACCTTCTTCTGGAGTATCAGCAGCTCTGGTTTATATTGTTCTTGTATCTGCTCCTCAGACCTCTTTACCTCAGTCTGGATCTACGGTCCAGATGCCTGTAGGAAGTACGGTTGTTACTTCTCAACCTCAATTTGTTCAACCTCCGTACCAGGTACAGTATCAACCTCAATATGGTCCTGCTATGCAGCAACCAGCCTATCAGTATCAACTGTACCCTGGGTATACATATCAACAACCTTTGCAACCCCAGTATGGTCCGGTTAATCCTGGTTTTCCAGCAGGACAAAATATCCCAAATGCGATTCCCATTCCTAGTTATCCTAGATATCCTCCTCCTGGGGCTAGTTTGCATACCCCAAGTTTCAGAGACCCTAATTGTCAGTTACCATTCATTGCAACTTTGGATTTACCTGACTTGACGCGCCTTATGAACGATCCAATCAATTATCTTCCGTATTGGCCACCAATGCCGCATAAGTTGCCCAGTGACATTCCAAATTTGAAGGTCACCTGGAGAGGACCCGTCTAACCATGTGATGGCTTATCACCTCTGGTGTGGCATCCAACTCCCTTTCTGATGATTCTATCGTTACGTTTGTTTCAACGCACTTAGTTGGTTTGTGGGCAAATGGTATATCGAACTACTGCGCGCCACTTTTTATGATTTTAGTCAATAGCTACCTCGTTTTTAACTCATTTTCAGTTGCCAGTCAGATTTGACAATGGCACGGAGCTATTAAGTTCATTAAAGCAGTCAACGTCCACTCACATCTCGCGATCATTCCATGAATGGAGACGTTCGACGCGTTAGTTGAGTTTATATCCGGGTCAAACTTAGCTGAGTGGTTTGTTAATCCTTGTTGCCTGATCACTGAAGATGTAGCTAAAGCCGGAATAGTTACTGAAGAGCAAGTCATTGCTCAAGCGCAGTACCTTGACTTAGTTTACACTCAGTCGGGTACATTACATGAGAAGATCCCCAACCTACCTAGTCAAAATCAAATTGTTGCTGCTCCTTCAAGATCTCATGCCGCTGATGGTATGATTGGCACGGTGAATACTAAGAGTAAGAAGAAATATTCTAAGAATTCTTCTCCTATAATAACCTTGCCAGATTCCCCGACAGGAGAGTCTTCCGCGAAACTTTCCGCCGATATTCACATTGTATAATCTTCTACAGCCAAACCTAAAAATGGTTGTAAGAAGAAAGGGAACAAGAAGAAGGATAAAGAGAAAAATCCAAAAGAGAAACCTGAAAAAGCGGAACCCTCTGAAGAAAAGCGCAAACCTCGTTATCCGTGTCTCATTTGCGATGAAGACCATTATAACGAGAGACTGCCTCATCGGGCAGAGGGTTGCAAAAATCGTCAAAGGGTTCCCAAACTCCTGCTGTCTTGAAGGATCCTTTTCCCACTCAAGATAGTAAGATGATCGGTTCATCCTCTAGTGCCAACGAAGAACCCATCTTGATGATGTCTCATTTAAGGATTGCAACTCAATCGCAAGATTATGGTAGTAAAAGTCCTGTTGATGGAAAAGAAGCAGAATCTTCTCAGTCCAATCCATCAACCTCAGCTCCCAGTTCCGATCCGCTACAGATCGAGAAACCTAAACCAGACTTAGTAATCAAACCACCCACCAATGGTGTACTTCAGATATCTACTTTCAATCCACATGCGAGAGCAGCTCAGAATTACAACATTGTTGAGGATTTAGCTGTTTCACCCTCAGCAATGTCGGCTTTGGAAGTGATGCAATCATGTCCAGCACAACGCAAATTACTTCTGTCGACTATAGGAGCTGTTGATATTCAGGACCCGAACCTAATAATATTTGATCTAGAAAATAGTGCACCGCATCTCCCCCATCAAATGGCTGTCCAGATTCCAGTGATAGTCAAAAACAGACCTGTTGATAGGATTATGATTGACGAGGGAGCTTCCACGTGCATTATGTCGATACAGTGTTGGAGATCACTTGGTTCTCCTTCACTCAATCAATCCCCGACAATTCTTAAGGCCTTTGATGGCCGTGGGTTCGGCATTTTACAGGATCTACCTATAGGGGTTGAAGAAAAAACCGTTAATCTAGATGTGAAGGTGGTTGATGCCCCTCTAGATTACAACCTTCTCTTAGGTCGTAGTTGGTCTTACGCTATGACAGCTGTTGTCTCATCGGTCTTTCGGCTCATCAAGTTCCCTCATAATGGAAAGATCGTAACTATAGACCAGTTTTCATACTTTTCGTCCGACCCAGCCTCTGCTGAAAGTATTCAGCATGTTGGCAAAGCGACGATCCCTTATAGGGATGTTGGTGTAGGGTTAGTTAAAGATTCCGGTTTACTGGGCATTTTTCCTTTCCCTTCTATCAACGCATTGTCTTCTACTGCATCAATTCATATGATTTCATCAGGAACTATCGTTAATGATGATCCTTGGATCATTCCTTCTAAAACTGAGTTAGACTCATTTGGTACTTTTATGCCTTTGAGTCCATATGAATTTGCATATTAGATTGTGCAGTCGTTTTCCGACCCAATATCAACCAAAGTCGACTTAATGAATGAAGTCCATGAAGACTCATTTTCAACGTCAACCTCGGAACTAGAAACGTTTTCCGAACTTTTTCAATCAGATGAGCAAATTTGTGAAATCCTATGTGTTGATCAGTTACCATGGGAAGATCTACATCACAGATCTTCATTCTTGCCCGAGAGCGATCGTTTTGAAAATGAATTTTCATCAATCTTTACAACTTACTATGTTAAGGATGCTCAGAATCCAATGAAACATCCTGACTCTGAGTTAAATTTGGGAAATATTTCAAAAACCATTCCCCTTGACATTTCAGTTAAACCTGGAATAATTGAAAACGTTCATATAGGTGCCTCTTGTACAGACAATGAAATCAAAACATACAAGGCCCTATTTCAAGAACTTTGCGACGTGTTTGCCTGGTCCTATGAGGAAATGCCAGGAACCGATCCAACAATCGTAATTCATGAAATTAAAACCTACCCAGACGCTAAACCCGTTCGGCAACATTTGCGTCAAATTCACCTTCGAAAAGCTGCTTCGATTAAAGCAGAGGTTGAAAAAGTGTTGAAAGCAGGGTTCATTTATCCGATCTCGTTAACGGATTGGGTATCGAATATTGTTCCCGTGAATAAAAAGCAAGGGACAATAATAATCTGTATCGACTATAGGGATATTAATCGAGCATGTCCAAAAGACAATTATCCTACACCCTATATCGATCGAATTATTGATGATTGTGCCGGCAGTGAAATTTTCTCCTTTATGGATGGCTTTTCAGGCTACAATCAAATCAATATTCTCCTTGCCGATCAACCCAAAATGGCATTCATTTGTCCGTGGGGAACATTTGCTTACTGCAAATTACCTTTTGGCCTTAAGAATGTCGATGCAACTTTTCAAAGGGCTATGTCTTACGCGTTTCATGATATAAAACACATTGTGCAACCTTACCTCGATGATTTGCCTACTCATTCTTTACATAGAGCTGATCACCTTGTCCATTTACGAGCAATTTTCATGAGGTGTACGCATTATCGAATTCGGTTGAATCCCCACAAGTGCGTGTTTTGCATCGAAACGGGTCGATTACTGGGATTTGTAGTTTCAAAAGCCGGCATTCGTGTTGATCCTTCGAAGGTCGAAGCTATCATCAAATTGCCTCCCCCTTCGAGTCTTCACCAACTCCAAAGTTTGCAAGGGAAAGCAAACTTTTTACGTCGATTTATCCCTAACTACGCCGAGATTACAAAGGGTTTTACCCGGTTGTTGAAACAAAGTGCTTCATTCTTTTGGGAAGAGATAGATCAGAAATCTTTTGATGCGTTAAAACATGCGTTGACCCATGCACCGCTGTTGCATCCTCCCAACTACAATCAGGATTACTATTTGTATCTCGCCGCTTCCTATTCCACTATTGGGATGGTGTTAGTTCAGGAAGATGAATTCGGTATGGAATATGTGATATATTACCTTAGTCGCACGTTGAATCCCACTGAGTTAAAATATTCACATGTGGAGAAATTGGCCTTGGCAGCTGTTCAAGCTGTCCAAAGATTTCGTCATTACATTTTATTACGCAAAATTATGCTCATTTCTGATTGCAACCCCATGATCTACATTTTGACCAAACAATTGCTGGGGGGCAAGTACTCCAAATGGATTGTCATCTTGCAGGAGTTCGATTTGGAATTTGAAAAATCCAAGTCAAAGAAATCTTTAGTTTTCGCGGAACTTATGTGTTACTTTCCCCGTGTTGATTCTGAAACTATGGCGGAGGAGCCCATTGCGGACGAATCCTTGTTTCTGATCAGCACTTTAGATCCGTGGTATGGAGATATCTTCACTTATCTCCAAACCCAAACCTTTCGACCCGATCTTTCACGATCCGACCATCGAAAAGTCGGATTCCAATCCCAGCAATTCAAAATTATTGGAGATACTCTTTATCGCCTGGGGGCAGACTTTATTTTTCAACGTTATTTGACTCATGAGGAAGCCGAAAGGGTCTTAAATGATTGTCACTCTGGAGCGTGTGGCGGTCATATGTCTGGGCATGCCACTGCCCAAAGATATTGTGCGCTGGATATTTCTGGCAGTCTTTGTTTAAAGACTGTATTACTGTGGTCCGAAAATGCCATAATTGTCAAATTTTTGATCGAAAGATGCGCGCTGCACCTGCTCCTATTCACCCTATAATTGCCGTTGGTTCTTTTTTCCAAATGGGGTATCGATTATATTACATGTAACCCTCACTCGGCCGGGGGGCATGCGTACATTATCCTTGCAGTAGATTATTTTACTAAGTGGGCCGAGGCAATGCCTACATTTGAGGCAGATGGCAAAACAATTGCAATTTTCGTATTCAATCATATAATTGCTAGGTTTGGTGTTCCA
>APFE031162252.1:14211-43997 GCA_000404065.3 Pinus taeda | reverse complement strand
TTATTAATTGCATGAACAACAACTAAGAACTTTTTCTCAGTCACAGTATAATTCAACTCAGTGGGAGTCAAATTTTTACTAGTATAGTAAATGGCATAAGGAACCAAGTCTTTTTGTCCCAATACAGCGCTTAGAGCTGTATCTGAAGCATCTGTAGAAATATGGAAATGAAGTTTCCAATTTGGTCCTCTTAAGATAGGTGCTTCAGATATTCTTATTTTCAAAGCTTAAAATGCTGATTGGCAATTAGGACTCCATTTGAATTCATAGTCTTTTGTAAGCAGTTTGAAGAGTGGAGATGTTATTTTGGTAAAGTTTTCTATAAATATTCTATAATATCCAGTAAATCCTAGAAAACTTCTAACATCTTTTTGACAATATGGAATAGGTAACTTGGAGATGAATTTAACTTTTGATTTGTCTACTTTAATTCCATCCCCTGAAATGTGATGTCCCAAAACAATACCTTTAGTAAACATCATAAAGAATTTTTCATGGCTTAATGAAAGGTTTGTTTCTTGACATCTTATAAGTACTTTTTCCAAATTTTCCAAAGCTTCTTCGAATGTATTACCATAGACTGTAAAATCATCCATATATACCTCTACACAATCATGTATTAGATCAGAAAAAATTCCTAGTACTGCTCTTTGGAATGTTGCTAGTGCATTGCATAATCTAAAAGGAAGCACTCGGTAGGCAAAAGTTCCCCATGGACAAGTAAATTTGGTTTTATACTGATCTTTAGGTGCTACCTGAATTTGATTATAACCACTAAAACCATCCAGGAATGAAAAGTACTTTTTGCCTGCTAATGTATCTAATACTTGATCGATAAAGGGTAAAAGAAAGTGATCATTCAAGGTCGCTTTATTCAATTTCCTGTAATCAACATACACCCTCCATTTACCATTATTTTTGGGTACTATCACCAAGGGAGAAACCCATCGGCTATCTGAGATTGGGTAAATGAAGTTCACATTGAATAATTTTTGAAGCTCTTCTTTCACAATCTCCATAAGATTTGGATTCATCCTTCTCTGAGGTTATTTGATTAGTTTACTGTTTTCCTCAATATAGATATGATGGATTGAAGTCTTAGGGTCAATACCTTTCATATCAGTATAATCCCATGCAAATGCAACATAATGTTTTTACAAGATTTTGGTTAGCTCTTTCTGTTGTAACTTTTCCAAATTTTTGTTGATATTCAATGTTTTACCTGGAAAAATTTCAACTGCAGAACTGCCAAACTCATCCATAAAGTAGAGAGACATTTGTCTTGATGACAAGTATTCAATATCAAAATCTAACTGAAATTGTGTGTGATCATATTCTGAAGATGTTTCAAAATTTTCTAATGTATTCAAAATTTGACTATCTTCACTAATTTCAGAGAGAGTAAAGATAGGTTGTATAGTATCTTCATCATCGATCCATTCGTTGTCTCCTACGTTTGTAATTACTTTTGCTAGAGGATAAAAAATGAATTTCTTTGTTGAACTACCATCAGAAATGTACATGTCATCAGATCTACAACTAATAAAAACATCGGCTGTGGCTAGCCAAGGTCTTCCTAAAATGAGTGGGTGTCCTCCTAGATTATTCTTGGGAGTCAAAATCATAAAATCTATTGGATATTCCCAAGAATCTAAGGAGACCGAAATATCTTCCAGTACACCATCTGGTTGATTATTAATCTATTTGCAAGTTTCAGTAAGGTAGGTGTGAAAAGAAGATTAGGAAGTTTAAGTTGTTCCATAGTCTGTCTACTCATAATGTTTATAGAAGCTCCTAAGTCAATAAATGTATTTGAAATTTCTATTCCATTTATGTGTGTCTTGACAATTGGACTACCTGGATCCACATATTTCTACATGGTAATATTTCCCATCACGATATCTGCTATTTTTCCTACCAGGTGGATTCTTTTTGTGTCTCTTGGTTTCCTACCTGGTCTTTTGATACTCAACTCTTTTATTATTTTCGCTAGAATAGGAATCTCTCTAATGGCTTATAGCAAGGGAATCTTGATACATGCATTCTTTATTTCATCTAAGAAATCATAGTCAAGCAACAAGATTTGTTTTTCCACCCCTTGTCAATTTGTAATCTTTCAGGGAAAGGAGGTGTGGATATAGATACAGGTTGCTCAACTATAGGAGTTGTGCGGGTTAACTCTTTTTGTTTTTCTTTTTGAATGGTTGGATTTTGAAGGGATGCTTCTTCAAAACTTTTATTGTCTTTTAGAGAATCCTCCTCAGAAGTATCTTTCTCTTGAACATCTACAGAAGGTTTTTCCTTTTCTAAAATCCTACCAAATCTAAGTTGAACATCATTAATATCTAGAGGTACAATCATGTAGGTAGGAAATTGTTGTCCTTCTACCATGTAGGTATTTTGAGAGTTTTTGTTGTTGGGATTTTGTAATGGTTGGGCTAATAGTTGATATGGTTTCTGTTGAAATGGAAGCAAGAGTTGAGGATTTTGACTTTGTTGAGGAGGTTGTTGTTGTGGAAATGGAAATGAAAGTTGTGGGCTTTGATTTAGAAGTTGTGGATTTTGTTGTTGTTTCTATGGGAGAGGATAGCCCTGATAAGATGGAGGATATTGATAATATTGAGCAAATCTCCCATAAGGATTTTGTACCCCTTGTGCCCATGATTGAGATTGATACTGATTTTGAGGTTGGGGCCAAGGTTGTTGCCAATAATTCCAATTCAGTGGGGGCTGAAAATTCATAGGATTGTTAAATCCTTGATTTTGTTGCCCTTGCCAAAGTCTTCTTGAAACAAAACAAAGAGATTCTACTGAATTTGGGTCCTCTTGAAAGACAGCTTTGAGTCCTGGGATTGAAGGACAATCCTTGGTCTCATGATTTTATGAGCAAATCATATATGTTTCTACAACTTTTGCATCCAAGGGACATTCCCTTAGAGCATGTTTCTTTCTACATTTGGGGAAAAGGATGGCTAAGGCATCAACTTCTGTTTTCTGGTTGTTTTGAATTTTGAGGGTGTCTAGCTGTTCACTAAGGCTTCCTAGAATATCAATTTGGAATTCATCAAGCATATTGCCAATCTCTGCCCTACTTACTGTCCTAGTGGCAGTTTTGTTTGCTCTAATAAGAGAAGGATCTCTAGGCCCTTTTCTAGTTTTAGATTTTCCCCTTGAGAGATGGACACATAGTTCTGCTATGTCATGTAGTGGAAGTTGAGAAATGTCTCCCTTCCCCATCATGTTTAAAATATCTATCCATTCATCTCTAATGGCTTTCAATAAAAAGGATTTCAAGGTTTCCTCATCTAAACTGGTCATTTTTGCTCTCTTTAAGTTGTATTGAAACCTTTCAAGCAAATCCTCCAAGTTCTCATCTTCTTTTTGCATCATTTTGTATACCTCATCCTTATGACTAGTAGGCATACAATAATCCAGATATCTATCCAAAAATGCTTGCCTCATATCATTCCAAGTCCTAATAGATTGAGTGACTAATCCCATAAACCGTTCAACGCAGCCCCTTTTAATGTTGAAGGGAACAGTTTGAGTTTTGAGAGTCTTCTAAATAGTCATAGGTTCGACATAAGACTTCAAACTCAAATAGAAATGTCTCAGGGTCCTCACTTTGTAATCCATAAAAGTTTAGGAGGATAGATGGTGAAATGTTTTTCATTGTTGTATGGGTTTCCTCATCGACTATAGGGAATCCAAATAAGTTATCTCATTCCCTATTTCCCCCATTATTACCTCTACCTCCTCCATTGTTACCTCTACCACCTCCATTATCTTCTCTACCTCTACCTCTACCCCCTCCGCCAAATAGTGAAAATTCTCCATTTTGTACTTCTTCTGCCATGATAGTTTCCTTAGAGTCTTTTGGTTCTTCTATTAATGGCTGATGAGAGAGAGTCTCTACCTCTTCTTCTTCTCTAGGTGATTCTACTTCTTTTACTGCAATAGGTTCCCCTATAGAGGTGAAGAAGGGTTCTTCTCCTAGGTCAGATTTAGTAGATAGTGTGGGAGAATCCTCTAATTCAGTTGCTGTCCCTTGAATTCCAAGAATCATAAGGCTGGGAGTATGAGTCTGGGATGGAAGTGTATCTTGTCGATTTCTTGAAGTTGTCAGAGTTGTAAAAATCGAACTTTTTCCCCTAGCTATAAACCTTCCCCTAGAATCTCTTTCTCTATGCATGTCATTTTTTTTTATCTTTAATGATTTTTTTTTTTAATTGGGCTAGTAATCATTTTTCTGATCTTTCAGATCACACTAGGTGCAAGAAGAGAGCACACTCAAGAAATTATTGAACTAATAACTCTCTTTTCTGATCCTCCAGATCACACTAGGTGTAAGAGGAAAGCATACTTCAAGAAATTATCAAATTTTCCCTCTTTTTTTTAATGTAAGAAATAGGCTACCTAATTACACTTCCCCAGAAATGGCACCAAAATGTTTAGTCAATTTAGTGTGTCCTAAATTTCTACATAAGTTATCAAACCAGAAGTTGTAAACTGATGAAGTGTAGTGCACTGTATATGCAAGACAACCTTTTTCTTACCTCACTTTTTTTCAGTTTTTATCTTGTTTTGGGGTTTTGTTCTTGTTGGTCTCTTAAAGTGTTTAATGCAAATAGAAATCATATTCTAAAGTTTTAAGAATATTTTTAAAGATCAAGTGTGGATATAGGATTAAAGACAAGGTTTATGCCTCTTATGGTAATTTCCAAACTTAGAACTTTAAAGATCACAAAACACGCTGTCTACAAAATCAGAGCTTTGAACAAAATTATAAACATGCATCTACATACATCAATCTAAAAATAAAGTACTGAAAATGAGGTTACTGTCTCTGCTGTCCATCTAATTATAGAATTGAATCTAACAAGCTATTGCACTCAAAACCAAAAAGTAAAGAAGCTAAAAACTAGTCACTTATTTCACCCATAATCACAATATTTCGTCAATTAACTTCTAAAACGGGGTTAAGCTAAAGACTTCGGAAATATCATCATATGGCATGAAAGAATGACATGTAAACTATCTACTTGCAGACTAATGAAAGAAAAATGAATTACTTCACCTATAATCACAATAGCTCACTAATTAACTTCTAAAATGGGGTTAAGCTAAAGGCTCCGGAGATATCATCATATAGCATGAAGAACTGATATCTAAACTATCTACTTGCAGAGTAATGAAAAAAAAATCAAATTACTTCACCTATAATCACAATAGCTCGTCAATTAACTTCTAAAATGGGGTTAAGCTAAAGGCTCTGGAGATATCATCATATAGCATGAAGAATTGATATCTAAACTATCTAAAAGCAGTAAACAAATCTCACTAAAATGAAAGCATAATAACTGGAATTAAAAACTAAAGTTCAGCGGAGGAAACAAGTTTCAGATCAACACTTGATGCAAAAACTACATTAAAAATCTTGAGCATAACCTATCCTGAAATGCACTGGTTAGTGTTAGTGGAAAATATAACAATGCTGCAAAAAAATGTACAGGAGTAAAACGATTAATACCATAAAAAACATGAGATATGTAAATCTCAAATAAGAGAAAATATGCATGAAAACTATTTAAAATGAAAGAAAAAACCTTAGCTAGCAGGGGCCTTCTGCATAGCTTTGGATTAACATGCTGTCACTTCACTTCAGCCCACGCTTAAACAGACATGAAAAACAAAGTTTTTTCTATTATGAAATAGAGGATATGTCTCTCAGTTACAACAGTAGAATAATGCTAAAAACAACAGTATCAAGACTAACTGTTTGCGTTGTAAACACTTATATTTATAGAGGAAATAGATAACTGTATTTTGGAGAAAATTCTTCAACAGTGGACACGTGAACAGGTCAGAATCCAAGGATTCAACGTCTCTGTTCCCATGACTAGTATATCCACGTAAAGAGGATGTTGGATTGCGTTATGGAGACAGCCTATAGGTGGAAAAAATGGGTCCATGAATTTTGGAACGGTTTCAGGCTTCCTTGCGTGATGGAACAGAGTCCTAGTTGATGCAGGACTTTCTGTTGACCACCCTTTGACCGATACTTTTCTTCATGAATTTGGCTAAGCAGATAGGACCTCGTTCATGTGTGAATCATTTTGAACTACCCATGTGTCTCGTTTCTCTTACCGACACCTGTAACCTACAGAACAATGAAAACAACTGCAGAATTGCGAATTAGCTATGAAAAGTGGCTATATTCCATAGCTAATAAACAAAACCTAGATCAAATAGCAAACAAAATGATATAATCTGAAAATCACTCAAATGTACTCCTAAAATCAACATGTAACAACTTTTGATAGCGTATGGGACACTGATATGGGAAAATAGAAGAGAAAAGGTTTAGGAAAATGAGTAGAAGAAAGGTAGTTCTGGGGCTCTTTTCTTACTATAAGACTCAACATCTATTGTAGAGATTGGAATCTCTACAGTCCAATGTCCCTCACAAGGATTTTGCATAAACCTAGAGAGGATTCCAACAACAAATGAAATGTCTGGCCTAGTAGTAGTAAGGTAGTTGAGACTTCCTACAAGTTGTCTATATTTTGTTACATCCTCAAATTCTTTCCCTTCAGTGGATGTGAGCTTTAAGTTTTGTTCCATTAGAGTAGTCAAAGGATTGCACTAAGCGATGGAAAATCTGTTCAACAAATCTCCCATGTACTTCTTTTGAGAGAGGAATATAAATTTTGAATGCCGAGTTACTTAAATACCAAGATAGTAGTGAACATACCCCAAGTCTGTCATTTCAAAAACTTTCCTCAATTCCTTCTTTATGGATGCAATATAACTCTCATTGTTCCTTGTCATCAAAAGATCATCTACATACACTAGGCTCACGGTGCTTGCTTGAGGTCATACAAGGATTTTATAAGCTTTCATATTTTATGCTCAGTTAACTTCTTGTACTAGGCTCACGGTGCTTGCTTGAGGTCATATAAGGATTTGATAAGCTTTCATATTTTATGTTCCTAGCCCTTCACAACAAATCCTTTTGGTTGGGACATAAAAACATTCTATTTCATATCTCCATTTAAGAAAGCAGTTTTTACATCCATTTGATGGAATTTCCAACCGTTCTAAGTTGTCAAGGCAAAGAATGTTTGGATGGTGGCCCATTCTGTTGTGGGGGAAAAAGTTTCCTCGTAGTCGACCCCTTCCTTCTGTTCAAAACCTTTTGCCACAAGCCTACCTTTGTGCTTGTCAAGTGAGCCATCAACTTTATACTTGTTCTTGTAGACCCACTTGCAACCTATTGGTTTGGTTCCCAATGGAGGATCAACCAACTTCAAGGTGCCATTCTTTATCAAGGTATAATATTCTTTTTGCATCGTTTCTTTCCATTCATCATGAGAATAGGCTTTTTTGAAGGAATTTGGTTCAAAATATGTAGACAAATTTAGTTCACAATCATAAGAAACATCCATATCAACAGGTGAATCAGAATCGTCCACATCACCTCCATTTTTCCTAGTTGTACTTCTTGTTCCTATCTTTCCAACTTTGTAAGGACGAACACTTTCAAGTGTCTTTGTCAGCCATTTTGGAGGACCTTTTTGAGATGGCCCAAGCTACTTAGTGGATCGAGTTGGGGCTGAATCAAGATTTATTCTCCCTATTCTATCAATCACATCACTCAAAGTGTCATCTGGATTAGTGGTTGGAGCTTCATGCGAGAGAGAAAGTGCTTCAGAAGAAGATTCCACATATTGATCCAGTAAGTGTGGAATCTCATTATCAAATTCTTGAAAAGACTTTGCATGTCCAAATCTATCCAAGCAATCAAGCTGCCACTAAACAACATTGTCAGCCTTGGAAGATTCAAGAAAGATCATATCTCTAGATACTACAAACTTCTTATGAACTTCATCATAAAGATGATATGAATCGGAGGTACTTGAATACCCCAAGAAGATACTCTTACGACTCTTTGCACTAAGTTTGTTTCTTTGTTCCTTAGGTATCAAGGCATAACAAGTGGAACCAAAGACCCTGCGAAGCTTTATCGAAGGAATGTGGCCATACACCATTTCATAAGGAGTCTTGTTTCTAATAGCATTAGATGAAAACCTATTCCTTAAATACATAATGCATAGAACTTCACCAGCCCCAAACATTAATTTAACATTCTTGAAAAAAATCATGGAATGCACCATATTTAAGATTGTCCTGTTCCTGTTCTTTCTTTCAGTTAATCCATTTTGTTAGGGATTATAATTCATAATCGTTTGATGTTTGATCACATGCCGACGAAGATAGTTTTCAGATTCATTTGAACTGTATTCTTTTCCATTATCAATATGAATAGAGCCAATAGGAGATTGTGCATCATTTTCAATCTATGCATGAAAGTTCTTGAATGTTTGAAAATCATCAGAATTGTTCTTCAACAAATAAACCTAACACATTTTGGTTTAGTCATCAATAAATGTAACCATATATTTATTACCATTTGCAGAAGGATCATGCATTGGGCCACATAATTATGATTGAATAAGTTCAAGTTTTCTATGTTATTTGGAATGTGAATCATGAAAATACTATTTGTTGTTCTTTCCTAAGGTACAAGCATCATGTTGCTTAAGTTTCCTAGGAATTGTAGGCAAACCAATAACACCATTTTTCTTCAACATATGAAGGTTGTCATAATTCAAGTGTCCAAATCTAGCATGCCATAAAAGACTCGATGGAAATGTACCTTCATCATGATGAGAATTGTATGAGAAGTTCTTTGCATGAGGAGAGGTTCCTTGCAGCTTCACAAGTCTTTCTTCTTCTATCCCCATCATTACAAGTGAGCGATCTGATGATTTTCTGACCTCAACCTTGCCATCAAACATATGAATGGAGTGTCCTTGTTGGAAGATGTGGACCAAAGACATCAAGTTTCTCCTTAGATTTGGAAGATATAGAACATCATGCAGAAGAAATTCTGGAAGACTAGGTAGTTTGAGCTGATGGCTTGAGTTTTTACTTGTTTGCAAAGTATACTACTCCATCAACATTATAAGTAATTTCTTCAAAAAAAATCTCTCCTAAAATTCATGTGGAAAGTTTCTCCTGAATCAAGCATTAAACACATCTTCTGTTATTCCATTATCACAATGTGCCACAACATAGTGAGTGGATTCAGGTGCTTTACCTTTCCCTTTTTCATTGGTTTTACCTTTGCCTTCATTTCGTCCCTGCTCAATTTTGTCCCAAGGCAACTTGCATGTGGATGCATCATGTCCATCTCTATTGCATTGTATGCAATGAAGATCATACTTTTCTCCTTGCCACTGTCTTCCCCCCCTACCTCTAAATTTCCTTCTTCCTCTTCCTCTTTGACCACCTCTTCCTCTAGAAGAATCTTGTGCATGATTCTTCTCTCTATGTGCAAGACACAACTTCTTCAAAAGACTAGGGAGTTTTCTTCTTCCCAAAATCCTTCTCTCTCTCAACCAACTTCTTCTCAAGGGAGTCAAAGGTAATCTCCTTGAGGTTTCCATTTGCTTGCAATGACTCAAGATAATGTGAATAAGTGGGATATAGTTCCTTGACATAACTTATGAGAGGAATGTATATTTCAACACCAATGGTTTTTATATCATGCATAATGGATCTTACTTCTAATTCTAAAGCAAGAGGGTCATCATTTTTTAATTCAAGGCTGAACAATTTAATCATCAATTGGACAACTTCAAGTTTAGAGTGTGAGCCATAAAGTTCTCTCAAATTCTTTAAGGCTTCAAAAGCATTTGAAAATGGTGAAATATGGTGACTCGCCTCTTCATTTACAAATGCTGCAATAAAGGAATAGGTCTTTCTATTCTTATTTTCCCAAATGGAAATCTCCTTATCTGAAGTGGGCTTTGTAGGTTCATTATCTCCTTCTCTTTCACAAACTCCTCTCCACAACTCATTGAAAATGAGAGTTTGTTTTAACTTCCTTGACCATTAAGGATAGTTCTATTTTCCAAAGAGAGCTACTCCAACAATTGATATGAGTGAATGCATTTTAAAATATGTACTGTGTAGAAATTGTACCCTGCTAGCAATATATTGTGAAAAAATGCACTTCTCGTGGCAAAATTTACTAGGGGAGGGGTTATATTAGAGTTAGTACTGGGTGAGGGGTTGTATGGGGGAGGGGGTATATGGGGGAGGTATTAACTAGACAGGTGGAGGAGGTATTAATTGTGGCAGAGTTATATTACAGTGTGGGGTCCTATGTAGGCAGAGGAGCGGTAAGAGGTGGCAGAAGAGAGGTGGTATGGTGGTATACCATCCCCAATGTTAATATGGCCACAAGGAGGGAAGTATGGGGAGGAGGCAGGTGATACAGGTCCTAATTTTAATACTGGCCACAAAGGGTGGTATACGAGGGAGGTGGTTGGAGGGCCATGAAGGGTGGTATATAACCAAGGGGTATAACATATAACAATTGTTTGAGAGATGCGGGGGTATGCAAAGATATGGAGGAGTAACAAAGGAGATAGAACCGAAGGAGGTATTACCATAGTCACTTCAACACAGAAATATGATAACCATGATTTATACCAGAGTTATACCACAACATAGTAAACGTAACGTCAGGTTTACCACTCTTCTACTACGCCACTACATACCATAGGAGATATACCACTGCATACCATGAGTTCGAGCGAGGGAAAGTGACACCGGTGGTAAGAAACTCTGGGTTTAAAAAAAAATTAACATAGTCATAGTCATCCTTTCACCATTCGATCAATCTTTATAATTCTATTTACATATAACACCAAAATCTACCATTCAAAAACATGCTAGTCATGTCTTTCCATGCTTCCTTTGCGTGGTCAACTGAAATGGTGTAGCATGCAGACCAACCAAAACACCTCCATACTCAACGCATTACCTGCCAGAACAAAGAGAGCTCTCACACGCCATGCTCAAACTTTATTGAACTATAATCACACATTCAACATCTCCACGCAGCCATTTGATGCAACAACCATTAAAATAGAATGCACGTAATTGGAATTAACTCATGGTTAGATAGAATGTGAAGGGACAGAGGATAATGGAAGAGATTAGTAGATATGAAAAACTGGAAAAAAATGGCAGAAGGGAGGTAAAAGAACATAAAGGAAGCCAAAAATAGAGGCTGAGACCTGTGCTCTTATACCATTTCAGGCCAGGAGGTAACTTGTCAAAATGAATTGTGTTATTGCATTAAGGCTGATCATAGATATACACTGGATGGAGAGACTCTTGGGCTCCATCTCCCAGTGTCTCTTCATATTCCAATTCTCCTTATTTTCTATTTACACTATTTTATATGGATTTACCTAATCCCAAAGATTATGTGTCAACACATAAAAACTTATGGGGTTTAATAAAAGGAATAGAATGAACACCTCAAGATGAAAAGCTATTAATTGAATGGAAGAAAAGGGAGGATAATATTAAGTCCATTATTGGACTTTCTCTGCTAGATTTACAAGTTCATGTCATAGACTTAGAAAAGTCATCTATAAAAATATGGGAACAACTAAGTAAGATATTTGGGGAAAAAGTTGCAAATGAAAAATTCTCCTTGAAATCAAAATTATTAAAACATAAAATGAATGGCGGGGTATCCTTTTATACACACGTAAATGATTTAAAATCTCTCATAAGGCAATTGGAGGAAATTGACACTAAAATAGAAGAAGAAGATGCTAAGGCTATCTTGTTAAACAATTTATCTTCCAATTATGATAATGCTATTTTCACCTAAGTCAATTTTCGTCTCAATCACTAGATGAAATGATAGTAACACTCTTAGCAGAAGAAATAGGATAAAAATAGGTGGCTTAGAGGAAAAATCACATGTTGAAATAGAATTATTCTCCAAGGGAAAGATTAATAAAAATAGGAACTCGGTTAAATGTTCTCATTGCCGAAGACATGGACATACAACATTCAATCGAAAAACTTGTTCCAAAAATATTTTAAATGGAGAATTAAAAGAATAAGTTAATATAGTTACTTCCAAAGATTTACTAGTTGTCAACCTTGAGGAATTCTTAGATTGTGACAACGATGACGAATTCAATACAAAGCCTATCATACTTTTCTAAAATAGCTATCAGTCATGTATGTTTCAGTTATGTATATTTTTTGTTTTGTAAAAAGTGCATAACCAATTCATGAACAATGTAACATAGTCTAAATCGGTGGTTCTTGGTGCTTACAAATGCTTAAACACATCATTGGTTTGATTGTAATAGTTTTTCGTTCTTAGAGGATGTGGTTACCCAGGAATAATGGCTACAAGTTATAGTATGAGATTCTTGTGTGTTCGACAGGTCACTTTGTAAGATTGACTACTAGAGACATTCAATAGTTAGATGACTTTCCTAGATAATTGTCAAGTGCAATACGCTTTGTCTTCGTCAAATGGGAGCGAGTCATTAGAATGGTTCAGTATCAAGGTTGCTTTTATGGCATCATGTCCAATAAAAATCATGTTAAGAAGTGTTAGACTTATAAATATGTTAATGATGGTCGGACATAGTTGTATCTTAAATGGGTCAAGTGGTATCTCCAAGTTGTGGTGAAGAAAGAGCGCAATTTGGGAGATTCCAGAGTAGGTGTAAGTGGTTATGATAACCAAATCAAACAAAAATTTGTGCTTTATTCTGATTTGTGATTCTTGTATTGATCTTTATAATTTTAATTTTGTAATGTAAGTGTTAAGGGAGGGACTTAGAATTAACACTTACAATAGTATACATGTAGATTTTGTTTGTTGGTTGGATTGGTTTGTTGAGATATTTTCTCAACAAACAATCTCCTAGCTTAGAATCTATTGGATCTCATATGAACTATATTAGTGTGATGTATCTTAGTCTGAAATGTAATAGACAAGTAACTTTATGTGTGTGACATATTCTAGTTTCTTTCTCTAATTCATGGGGGAATTTGAACAAGTGACCTTTTCACAAGGAGTGCCTCTAAAAGAACACCCATTAACCATCAATCCAAAGCCCCATGGGAATTTCAATTGTTACATTCATTAGTACTAACGACTCCCCTTTAATGACGACCAATAATACTTGTTGGTCTAAGTCTCAATTAATCTTACAATACTTGAGATCAATTCAAACACTAGTTTTACTCATGCATGATGGCACAGGTTGTCCTTAGCTCTATGATATAAACATTTTTTTTTTCTCTTTAAAATTTATACTTTGCATATCAATTTTTTTCTTCAACATTTTTTTGTCTTCATTGTAGCGTTCTTCTTATTCTTTTTTTCATCTACTTATACCTTGGTAATTTCTAATTGAACGTTTTTGTTGATCACTACAAGATAAAAAAGAACATCATTGCTTTCATTCATCTTCTCTTCTATTACTGCAATAGCTTTAAAAAATTCAATGGGTTCCTTATATTTTATGTTCCTTCTTATGTTGCAGTTATGATAACCTTTTCATAACCACTTCCATCTTCATCAGAGTTGGGCTTTGCAAGCCACTCTCCGAAAAAAGTTAATTTAGCGTCATAAGAAAATTCAACTTTCAATGCTTGGTTCTTCTCACATGTTGTTTCCACTGCAAAGATGATTTCAATTTCAAGATTTTAAAATTATATTTCATCCTCCATGCATGTATCTTCACAATGGGTTTCACTTTTTGCATCACGTTGATACTATTTTTCTACTTTTGCAAGCTCTTCAATAACGTCTCCACAATTACTTCTAAAATATCAAAATAGTTTGGCTTCTCTTGCTAAAAAGTGTGATTTGTTAACAATTGTAATGCTCTACAACTTAGCTTGATGATATGATGCTCGGTAACATGCCTGCAATATCAGGATATTCAATATCTCTGCCTATAAGAAGGCAACTCAACATAGAACCCCAATTGTCATTTTTTTTATCGGGCAATTTCAACTCTGCCAAGTTTCTTCAAACTGCTGATATGTGCACCCTTTTTAATTCAAATCAGATACTCAATTGATCATAGCATGAAATTTAGCATGTACAAAACTTCAGAATCCAATCTCTTCCCTTTAATTAACATCACCAACATTCAAGCTTCGAACACAGAGGCAACCCTGTTCGCCTGCGATCTCATGGAAGGAGGATTTATATCGATGTAAAGCTGAGTTGAAACTTCAGAATTCCGACCTCCGCGCAACAATAAATCTATAACCAGCGATTATGAACCCCGCACCCGATCATATGATTACCAATAATTATACAGTCCTTGCATTCAGTCTCGAACCTGTGCCTTCACACACCATCCATACAGCGCTCTGCTATTTTCGTTATACAATTTTGGCTACGCCCACATCGTATTTCCAACCATTCCTTTCGTTGCAGGCTATTATAATTCGTTTATATACCTTGTGTGTCCATCAAACCTCATTTAATCGACTATTTAATCATCAACATGTAGAATGATCTGATTTCTATATTGCCGTATAACTTTTAGAGAAAGTTTAACAAGGTTTGAAAATTCCTGGAGCTCCCTGAGCTTGCGACACCCACGTCTTGGTAGAATCACCATTCGATGGACACTAAGATGCGATCACACCATTCATAAGGTAATAACCCTGCTGCCACAGACAGGCTATGGTTTGAACCGGTCATCAACACTAAACACAAACGCTTCTGCCCACATAAAAACCCGGAACTGCACAAATTATATAAAGGCTTTTCATGATTTTAGCAGCGCTCTCCCTTCTACGCGCATCCGCAATGCTTCAACACCAAAGACCCGCAGTTAGGCTATGAAGGTGAATGAAGTGGCTGATTTATACAAACAGAAATCGATTCCAAAACAATCTGTTAAAAGTGCGCTGTCCACACAAACAATCGATCACAATGCTAAACCTCCAGTGAAGAATACCCATACACAGTTAATTATATCTTGTTATCACGCATATTAAATGTATAAAGATTCACAACTATCGCCCATTTAATCAGCCGCGCTTGCATGGAAATAATGCTTTCAAACATAACATAAAGGTGCTTCACAAAATGAACAGATAGCCATTTCCTTAATACACAGTCAATTAATTATGGATACATGCCAAAAAAATCCATTGCACTAAAATGCCATAGAGGTTTTGAAATTATGCTTTGACGCCGCCTCTCTTTCTGCCGAGAGCTGTAGCTGCTTCATTAATTTATAATAATAATGGATATGTACATACGGATAGATAAGACCTTATCTCTTAGGAAAAGCAAGATTTTTTCTTTTTACAAAATGACTTAAAGCTGGAAGCTTTATTCCCTATTTTTTTATCCTAATTTTAACTAAAAAAACACAGAAATTCTATCCCCATTTTATTCCATATTTACAAATGAAGATGTTCTAGATGCTCCCGCATCATACACCCAAGGTTGAAAATGATCATGATCTCCTGATCATGCTTTTTTTTTATCTTGTCCGCCTGGATCCCACACTTTGTTCTGCAAGTCCTCATCTGTTGTTACTTGCTGCCTTTCTCCAGGTCTCCATATTTTATGCTGTCTTGCTCCATTAGCTGCACTTTCATAATTTGTCTCTGTTTTCATCTTGCTGCTGCTTCTGCTGCTTCCCTTCCTTGCTGATGTCTTCCTCTGAGACACTTTCAACATGATTCTTCTAATGAGCTCAATTTCTTTGTCTAATAAATCTTCAGACTGCTGATTTCTTATTTTCTGCTGAGCTAAGATAACTTGCTCAGTGTGTTCTGTTACCTGCTGACTTCTTACTCTTATTCTTGTTTCTGTTCCAACTGCCACCCGATCATCCACACCCTCTTGTCTTCTGGAACAGGAAACTTCTTCTTCCTGCATTTGACTACTCAACTGAGTCAAATATTCTGCAACAATACCTGCATTCACAAAACACTTATTAGAAATAAAATCATAAGGCATCAATGCCTTGTACTCCTTTGCCAGCATCTCAGTATACTGTTCTGAATCCTCAATTATCAGCACATCAGTATGCTGATCCAAACTTCTCAAAGAATCCATTGAAGAATTCTCAAGACTGTCAACTAGTCTTCCTCCCATGTCATCTGCGTCCGTGGCAATTTCCTGTATTTGTTCACTGTATTGAACTCTTCCATCTGCTGCACTTTCCCTGTCATATCCTGGATTCTCCAACCAGTGTTCCAACAGTGCAATTTCTTTGTAGCATTATTGAAGCATCACCTCATCATTTACAGTCCCTTCAACAACTCTCGAGCAATCTTCAGCTGGTCCTTCTTTCTCTGCATCAACATCTTGATTAGACTCCTTCTTCATGACAATATCAGCCAATTGTCTTTCACCTGCAAACATACACAAATTGTCAGATTTAAAACCATGTGACCCTTTGGTCTTACTTGAAGTTTCAGTCTTAAAGTCTTCATCTTCACTATCTCCTAGAAATTCTCCTTGTTCCATTTCAACTTCCTCTTGACTCATCTTCTTGCCATTTATCTTGGCCTCCTCTTTCTTATGTCCTCTACTGTGGCTTTTTTTTTGAACCTCTGCTATGACTACTAGTAGTCATCCTTTGCAACAAGCCTCTGCAACAACTAGTCCTCCTGGCTGCAATCTTACCTCACTAAGCTCTCCTCATTTAGTCTTTTGGTAAGCACGGGTTCTCCGTCTGGAACCTCTTCCTGAGCAACACCTTTGCTCCTTCTAGGCTTCTGCAATCTTCCACTCTCTCTTGAGAACACTTCAGTTGTTCTCTCTATCCAATTCCTTATTGGATTCTTCAGGTTCACTGCCACCTTCTCTGCAACCATAAACTTCATAAATCAGAAAAATAATCTCACCTCTTAAGATATTGCCTGATCTCGTCTTCTTCCCACTTCTGCAATCTTCTTCACTGTATTTGTGTATGCTGCATGTCAAATTTAAAAATCAAAGAGACATACTTCAGCTATATTCATTCAAAAACAAACTTCTTCAGCAAAGTATTCCCTCTCTGATACCACTTGATGCTCGGTAACACGCCTGCAATACCAGGATCTTCAATATCTCAGCCTATATGAAGGCAACTCAACATAGAACCCCAATTGTCATTTTTTTTATCCGGCAATTTCAACTCTGCTAACTTTCTTCAAACTGCTGATATGTGCGCCCTTTTTAATATAAATCAGATACTCAATTGATCATAGCATGAAATTTAGCATGTAGAAAACTTTAGAATCCAATCGCTTCCCTTTAATTAACATCACCATCATTCAAGCTTCGAACACAGAGGCAACCCTGTTTGCCTGCGATCTCATGGAAGGAGGATTTATATCGATGTAAAGCTGAGTTGAAACTTCAGAATTCCAACCTCCACGCAACAATAAATCTATAACCAGCGATTATGAACCCTGCACCCGGTCATATGATTACCAATAATTATACAGTCCTTGCATTCAGTCTCGAACCTGTGCCTTCACACACCATCCATACAACGCTATGCTATTTTCATTATACAATTTTGGCTACGCCCACATCGTATTTCCAACCATTCCTTTCGTTGCAGGCTATTATAATTCGTTTATATACCTTGTGTGTCCATCAAACCTCATTTAATCGACTATTTAATCATCAACATGTAGAATGATCTGATTTCTATATTGCCGTATAACTTTTAGAGAAAGTTTAACAAGGTTTGAAAATTCTTGGAGCTCCCTGAGCTTGCGACACCCATGTCTTGGTAGAATCACCATTCGATGGACACTAAGATGCGATCACACCATTCATAAGGTAATAACCCCGCTGCCGCAGACAGGCTATGGTTTGAACCGGTCATCAACACTAAACACAAATGCTTTTGCCCACATAAAAACCCGGAATTGCACAAATTATATAAAGGCTTTTCATGATTTTAGCAGCGCTCTCCCTTCTACGCGCATCCGCAATGCTTCAACACCAAAGACCCGTAGTTAGGCTATGAAGGTGAATGAAGTCAGAAATTGATTCCAAAACAATGAGTTAAAAGTGCGTTATCCACACAAACAATCGATCACAATACTAAACCTCCAGCGAAGAATACCCATACACAGTTAATTATATGTTGTTATCACGCATATTAAATGTATAAAGATTCACAACTATCACCCATTTAATCAGCGGCGCTTGCATGGAAATAATGCTTTCAAACATAACATAAAGGTGCTTCACAAAATGAATAGATAGCCATTCCCTTAATACACAATCAATTAATTATGGATACATGCCAAAAAAATCCATTGCACTAAAATGCCATAGAGTTTTTGAAATTATGCTTTGACGCCGCCTCCCTCTCTCTACCAAGAGCTGTAGCTGCTTCATTAATTTATAATAATAATGGATATGTACATAAAGATAGATAAGACCTTATCTCTTAGGAAAAGCAAGATTTTTCCTTTTTACAAAATGACTTAAAGCTGGAAGCTTTATTCCCTATTTTTTATCCTAATTTTAACTAAAAAAACACAAAAATTCTATCCCCATTTTATTTCATATTTACAAATGAAGATGTTCTAGATGCTCCCGCATCATGATAATTGTGTTTCTCCCCCTTTCACTATATGCCATTTCCATAATATTTCAAGTTTGCTATGACATGGTTTCTGCTACAATATTGGGAAGAATGTTATCGTCAAAATCTTGTTGAATGAGAAACAATGTCTTTGCATCATCTTTCCTATTCACAAAAAGTTGATACTTTTAATCTTTTGTCATATCCTTATAGATTGTCTGACTTGAAGATACCTCAAGCCCATTCGAAACAATGTTCCACAAATCATCTATTCGTAATTTTGTTCTCATTTAATGTTCGAAAATTGTAATTTTTACCAATGAAAAAAGGTGATAGCAAATAAGGACCACTGAGAAAATCCATATTGATAATTATTTTGTTTTTCTTCTAATCTGCAGTTACTCCTTTTTTGGAAAATCCTTTAAAAGGCAGAAATATGATCAAAATTCCTTTTCACCAATAATTGTTTTTCCTTTTACTTTGTTTATCTCTATTTTCTATTTCATTTCTTTTACTTCCATTTGGGTTTTTCCCCTTTTTAATTCATAATATCAATAAGGCTTAAAGAATATTTTCCCATATAAATTTTATGTCATTTTTTTTAATATCTTGTCCATATAAATAGAAATTCCACTTTTAACATTATTTCCCAATAATAAAAATAAAACTTGGATGAATAATAAATGACTTCCAAAAAATAAATAGAGTTTCTTGTTCACCCAATCTCATTAAATTTCCATGCCCAAGATAAAATTTGCAACACCTAGTTCCTTCATGTCAAATTTAAAGGACAACAAAATTTTCACTTCCTAGATGATTTTCATGGCATTTCCAGTTAATAACATAACATCAACGTATAAAACCAAATAAATAACATGATCACCAACTAATTTGAAATACACACAATGATCTGCTTTGCTCCTTGTGAAGCTAAGTCCTAATATATAAGTAATGAATTTTTGATACCACATCTTTATTGATTACTTTAACCCATATAGGGACCTTTTTAGCTTGCATACTCACTTTGTCTTTCCTTTCACAATAAATCATTATATTTTCTTCATGCGATTCTTTTTCTAAATCCCCATGTAAGAAAGTTTCTTTCACATCCATCTATTCTAATCCATGATCAAAAGAAACAACAATAGATAGAAGAAATCTAATAGAATTTAACTTGCTTACTCACTTTTTCTTTCCTTTCACAATAAATCATTATATTTTCTTCATGCAGATGCTTTTTCTAGATCCCCATGTAATAAAGTTGTTTTCACATCCATCTATTCTAATCCAAGATCAAAATAAACAATAATAGTAGAAGAAATCTAATAGAATTTAACTTGGCAATAAGCGAAAAAATATTTGAGAGGTGCAACTTCTTCAAATATTCTTATAACAAAACTTAGCCACCCTTTTTATTTTTACCCTCCCTTTCCCTTATTTATATTTCTAAAAGGTTAGGTGAAAAATAGTAGGGTTCAATTACCTCTGTCTCAGAATAGCCCGTTGATATTAACCAAGCTTTGTATTTCTCTACTCTACTTTCTACATTCATATTCTTCTTAGATACCCATTTTCTACCAAGATGATTTCTTATAGCTAGCAACTGCATTAGATCCCAAGCCTACATCTTCTCCAAGGTTTCCATTTCTTCAACCATGGAACTTTTTCTAGCGTTTCCCTTCCTCTAAATCCATTGCCCCCCTAATATTTCTAGGATCATTATTAGTTATAAACAAAGATAAATTTGAATGGAAAATAGGTGGACTATACCTTTCGAGCTACCTTCTTTCCTGAACCAGTCTCCTTAGTGCTAGAGTCTATGGTTCTTCTTCTTCTAATTAATGTTTTGTAAAATCTGATTTATCATCCTTTAATTCAAACTCTAACTTTTATGGTTCTTCTTCCTTGTTAGGAATTCATTTTTGACAGCTTTGACTTCTCTAAATGCCACATCATTACACAACCCTCTTAGTTTCTAGTTTCCAAATCTTATAACCTTCAAACCATATTTATATCCAATAAATATACACTTTCAACTTTCTTATCTACCTTACTCCTACTCTCCTTTGGAATGTGTACATAAGAATCATAACAAAATAACATAATATGTTTAAGAGAAGGTTTTATACCAGTTCGTACCTCATGTGGAGTCTTGTCATCAAATGTTGATGAGGGTGAATCTGATATTCTAGATCAATACCCTCATAACTGTCATTTTTTTAGTGGGAGTGTTGGGTTTCATTGCAGCTATTCATCAAATCTTCATTGATGGTAATAGCTATAAGTTATTCGTGAACCTTTACATTCATCAGTGGCGACATATTTTCCACCCATTCGTTTTTGACCTTCCTTGAATGTCATCTAAATAATGTACAATATCCTACATAGTTGTTATCGCTATAATAAACCAACATCAATTTTTTTAAAAGATATCACATATTAGTTTTCAAGTACTTTGTCTTTTATAAAGTTTGGACTTTCTAGTTTCAAAAATAATATACATAATATTCTCAATATCAAAAAGGGATCATGAAGAAAATTGAATTGATATTGAATATAATCTAGCATATTGTTGTAAAGAGGAAAGAATTTCATCGATACCTTTTATAAAGTTTGGTCTTTATACTTTCGAAAACAATATAAATAATTTGAAAATATCTATAAAGAGGTAGTGAGAGAATAAGAAAAAACATTTGGGGGCATTGCAAGTGAAAACAATATATATAATCTAAAAAGATTAAAAAATAGTTGGGGCATTGCACACCCTTCTCTTCCTAGGGTTGATTTAAACTAGTGACTTTTTCATGAGTGCCTTAACAATACACCCATTTACCATCAATTCAAAGCCCCATGGGAATCTCAATTGTTACATTAATTAGTACTAATGACTCCCCTTTAATTATGTCCACTACTACTTATTGGTCCAAGTCTCGGCTAAGCTTACAATACTTGAGATCAACTCAAAAAGTTGGTTTTACTTCGGCATGATGGTGCAGGTTGTCCTCAGTGCTATAATGTACATGTGTTTTTTTCTTTTCTTTTGCTTAAAACTCTATACTTTTCATACATTTTCTTTTTCTTCAATATTTTCTTGTCCTCACTATCATATTCATCTTGTTTCTTTTCCACATCTACTTATACCTCAACTACTGTTGATTGAAAATTTCTAATGATCACTTGTTGATGGTTTTAGAAATTCATCAACTAAGGGGATCTCCTCGATATAACGTCCCAATTAGACCTCACACCGTTTGGTGTAGGAGTCCCATTCGGTATAAAGGCCCAGTTGCCAAATCCTCAAAGATTTTCCTTGGCTCTAGTTGTCAGCACAAGAGACGAGAGTGATGCAATGGTGTCTTCGAACAACAAGGTGAGTGTGGCTGGTGAGTGTGAAACACAGCTATGTCTAGGTTCTCTTGCTATAAAAGGGGGGAGAAAAGTGAGCCTCTAAGTGAGAGGTAATAGTACCACGTAGAAAGAGACACACATGAACCAGAAATGCATGTCCAACATCGAGCAAAACAGTCCATAGCAGATGCGTTCGTCGTTAAAACAAATGAACATGAGAAGGTCCATCTACCATCCAACGGAATAGTCCACAACAAATATCACAATTGTTATAACCGATAACTAAGGAAAGGTTTGTCTAGTATCTCGTAGAACAGTCCAAAAGGATGAGACAACATTGACAACCATTACAACACATTCCCAACAAACTAAGCATTAAAACAACCGAAATAGTTCAACTATCTTAGTACATGTGAAAGCAAACGTGAAATACCAATGCTCACAGAATAGTCTTATAAGCACCCATAATTCATGAATGGAAATGTGCTAGCATTAAAAAGCTTCTGTAATTAAGAAAAATTTCCAAGACACATATTTACATTATACATCAGTAGCCCCAGTAGTCGGACATTGGAGCCACTCCTTGCTTCTTAAAGAAATAGCTAAAGTATCTATGCTTTGCGGGAGGAGCCAAGGTGGAAAGTCCTTTACTCATATAATGAGGGGGTATATATAACCAAAGGGGTGATGCTTAACCCTTGTGACTCTTTGACTACCCTCATGACTGTTCAACTTCCTATGACTTTTCAACTTACGTGACTCTTCATATTCATGTGCATCCATTAGACTTTCACTTGACAATAGATTTGATTTTACAATAGGAATGACCCAAAATGGTGATGTGGCATGTGATAATTGATGACACGACATGACATGACATTGAAGATATGGACTATTTTGATGATGTGCCAATGTAAAGCTGTTGTTGTTGTTGAGTAATAGATGTGTTCTTGGATGTGCTTTCTCTTCTCCTCCACACAACTTGATGGTGCGGGGCCTTCAATGATATTCAGTCTTGGGAGGTGGTTGAAAACTTGTGTCCTTTTCTTACTCTCAATAGGTTGATTTGTTGGTTCAACTACAAGTGAGTCTCTAGGCATTCTTCCCTCCTACTTCCCTTCTTCATCATCTCGTCATGAATTAAGAGTGTACTTGTTCCTGCAATTCACTTATGACGGGATGACATCAATCCAAAAACTCCCTACTCTAAGATAGTGCATTATCATCCATAGATTGAGCTTGGGACAAGTCACAGGCTAGGAGACAACTCAGTGACTGTGCATTACTCAGTTTCAACTGGCAGGGAGAGAGCTTGACCACTGAGACTAGTAAAGTGCAACTCAAGCTTGACAGAGGAAATTTTGAGCATAGTCCTCACTGAGGAGAAAAATTGCACAGTGGCCACTGACAAATAGGATGGTGCAATTCAAGTCAGCAGTGGCTGGTGCAAGGTGAGGCCAGGGGAGGTTAGTTCTATGTAGTTTTCAGAGGCAAGGACGACTGGGAAGCAGAGAAGCCTGGAAGCCAAAAATGCGCAGTTCTTGAGGACAATGAGCTCTGTTTGGGGGACGACACTGGGGGACATCTCTACACAGTTTTGGAGGTTAAGGGAGGTTGGGCTCTCTGTGCACTACGAGATTCCAAAAAGAAAGGGAAAATCTTAAGGACTGAAAGAGAGAAATGCGCAAATCAAGCCAGATTGGAAGGAATTGTTGCGCAATTCTGGGAGTCAAGGAAGGCTATTGAACTTTGGAATTTTGTAGTGCAACTACCCTTGAGGATAGTGACTATGCATTGCATAGTTCCAATCAACAAGCTCACATCATTGAGGGTTGAGACTATGCAGTGCACTGTTGAGTCAGGGCTCGATGAAGCTGAGTTGTCCAGTTGGGAAGATTTTCCAAAAATGGCTAAGTGCAGGAGGAAGATGTAGGTTTTAACCCCGTATAGAAATTACCTGCATATGAATTCTAAAACACATAAAATAAACAATGAGAGAGCATAACACATAAAACAAATATACACAGAGATTTTCCCCTCGATCCCAAAACTGAGACTACTAGCTTGATTTTTCATTATGTTCCTTTCAATGTTACAATACATATTTATACATGCCGAAGCATCCAATGCCATGGACCGAAAACCATCGCGTCCAAAACCATGGATCGAAAACCATCGCATCCAAAACCATGTGCGAAAATCATGCACAATTTCATAGGTAGATCCACCCAACCTAATATAGGGTCGAAAAAAAAATATCTTGGGGCGTTGGCCTGAACCCTGTAGAGGGGGGCTACCTGCCCCCCTCAAACCCCTCGAACAGGGGGGGTTGCCGCCCCCCCTGTGACTCTCCCTCTGTGGAATCGGTGCAATGAAGAGGGGGCTCCACCCTCCCTCTAACCCCCCAGTTAATTACGTGGGCTGGTCATGGAAAGAATATAACACAACCCAAAATTCTCCCACTTGTTGTTTTCTTTCCATAGGGGGGCACAGGAGAGCTTAGTCATTTATCCAGCCTTGCAATGCCCATTATTTCTCTACCCCAAAAGAACTTATCATAGCTCACATATTTTGTGAATGCATCTACAATATTCTTCAAAATGTCCACATTTACCAGCGACACATTTTTGTATTCTATCATATTCCTCACAAAGTGACATTGAACATCGATGTGCTTTGTCTTTCAATGGTAAGCAAGGTTCTTTGCCAGGAAAATTGCACTTCGACTATCATAGTCTATCCTTATAGCTTCCTATACTAACCCCATACTTGAACACAATCTCTGCAACCAAACTGCTTCCTTGCTTTCATGAGTGGTTGCCATGTATTCTGCCTCTGTAGTTGATAATGCCACTACAAATTGTTTCTTACTCATCCAATTGACTGCACCTCGAAATAGGTTAAACACATACCCACTTGTAGATCTTCTCTGATCCAGATCTCCAACCCAATCTGCATCAACAAAGCCATGAATATCCAACACTCTGTCTAATCCGAATCTTCCTTGGTAGCACAAACCATAATCACTAGTGCCATGCAAGTACCTGAAAACCTGTTTCACTATTGTCCAGTGCTTCTTCCTTGTTTTTAACATAAACATGCTCAATACTCCCACTACATGTGCAATGTTTGGTCTAGTATAGACCATTGCATACATCAGACTATTGACCGCACTTACACATGGAACATGGGACATGTCCTCTTCCTCTTCTTGTGTCTTGGTACACTATTTGGAGGATAAATTTACACATATAGGAATATGAACCTTCACTAGTTTACTATCATGCATATTAAACCTCTATAGTATTATCTCGACATACTTCCTCTAGTTTAACTAGAGCTTCCTCTTTGCTCAATCTCTTTTAATTTGCATGCCCAAAATATAGTTTGCAACACCAAGATCTTTCATGTCAAATTTGGAGGATAATTGGATCTTCAAATCCTAGATAATTTCTTTGTCATTTCCAACCAGCAACATATCATCCACATACAAGACTAGATAAATAACACGGTCACCAACTAATTTAAAATACACAGAGTAATCTGCTTTTCTTTTGGTGAAGCCAAGTCCTCGTATAAATGTATCAAATTTCTAATACCACATCCTTGGTGACTGTTTTAAACCATACAGAGACTTCTTTAACTTGCATAACACTTATTTCTTACCCTTCACTACAAAGCCTTCAAGTTGCTTCATGTAGATCTCCTCTTCCAGATCCCCGTGAAGAAATATTGTCTTCACATCCATTTGTTCTACCTAAAAATCAAAAGTAGCAACAATAGATACAAGTAATCTAATATAAGTTACCTTGGCAACAGGAGAAAAAAATATCACCAAAATCAATTCCCAGAACCTGGGAATAACCTTTTGCTACCAACTGAGCTTTGTATTTCTCCACCTTTCCTTCTGCATTTGTATTCTTCTTGAACACCCATTTGCTGCCAATGGGTTTCCTTCCAGCCAACAACTCCACCGATCCAAGCCTCATTTTTGTGCAAAGATGCCATTTCATCAACCATGGCCTCTTTCGAGAGTTTTCCATCCTTTGAATCTATTGCTTCCTTCACAGTTTTGGGATCATCATTAGTAATAGATAAAGAAAAATTTGAACAAAAAGCAGATGGACTATACCTTTTTGGTTGCCTTCTTTCTTGAACTGATTTTCTCACACCCAGAGCTTGTGGCTCTTCATCTTCTGATTCCTCCTCTAGTGTAGAGTCTGATTCTTCCTCCTTAAGTTCAAACTCTATCTTCTCAGGTTCCTTTGGTTGGAATTCAAGTTTAATAACATCTTTCACCTCTCTGAACACCACATCTCGATTGTACACAACCTTCCTTGTTGCTAGGTTCCAAAGCTTATAGCCCTTTAAACCATCCTTATACCTAATAAAGATGCACTTTTCAGATTTACTATCCAACTTGGTTCTTTTCGCCTTTGGAACATGTACATATGCATCACATCCAAATACCATCAGATGTGAAAGAGCGGGTTTCTTACCAGTCCATACCTCTTGTGGAGTGTTATCCTCCAATGCTAATGAAGGTGATTTGTTGACCACGTAACATGTTGTCTCCACTGACTCTACCCAGAATTCTTGTCCTAACCCGACACTATTGATCATGCTTCTTGCCCTTTCCATAAATGTCTTCTTTATTATTTCTGCAACTCCAATTTGCTCAGGTGTGTATGGAGTAGTCTTCTGCTATGCTATACCACACTTCTTACAGAATTCTTCAAATTCCTTATTGCAAAACTCTCCATCATTATCTAACCTAAGCACCTTTATCTTCTTCTCTATCTGGTTTTCCACCAGAGCCTTAAATTTTTTAAACCTGTCAAAGACTTCAGATTTATTCTTAAGGAAATATATGCATGTATTCCTTGAGAAGTCATCTATAAATGATACATAGTACATAGACTTACCTAGTGATGGAATCTTCACCGGTCCAAACACATCACCATGTACAAGCTCTAATATCTGTTTCGCCCTCTTACCACCAGAGGGGAAACTCACACGATTTTGCTTCCCATATACACAATTTTCATAGAAATCAAAACCCAGAGAGTTATTACTTATACCTTCTACCATACCTTTATCATGAAGTATTCAAAGGCCCTTCTCTCCAGTATGTCCAAGCCTTCGATGCCACAACATGGTCTTCTCTCCAGAGACCGCTAGATTTTCTGCTCCACTTTTAGGAATCATAGAAAACAATGTAAACTTTGAAACGAGAACTATAAACTTAAAACGGGAACTCTGGCAAAAAACCCCAAAAAAACATCAAACACAGTGCTAAAAATGAAAAGTGTGTATACTGGAACAATGTTTTTATTTTTTAGACGTCAATTTTGAACATGTTTTAAAAATGGCAGAGAATACGAAATTTACTATGAAATTTTTGTGCAAAATATAGCTTCAAAACGAAAGTGATGATACTGGAACAATGATTTTTTTTTAGGTAAATTTTCAAAATTTTAAAAAATGCTAGTGAAACCAATTTTTTATGTGTCAAACAAAGTTGTTTATGAGGAAAAAAACACATTAATGTTTTTGGTAGAGTATCATTTTTTTTTCCTAAGTATAAATTCAACATGCTTTCAACCATAACATGCTAGATACAAAAGAAATTGAAATTTTTTCAACTATAAAATTAAAAAGCCATGACATTATGAACAAATTACATCACTAAATGAATTCAAAAGTCATTATTTGTATATTGAATAAAATATACATTATATCTCTAATTTAATATTTCATTGTAGATATTTTAAACAATAAAATTTATCATAGTTAAAACATATAATCCAACAACATAAAAATGCCTCATAACTTCTCATTTAACACCATATGGAAAACGTTAATTTTATTTGAAGATACGACGCATACATCAATTATATAAACTGTCTTAAACAATTATTCAAAATCACTCATATTTTCTTGCACACCATCAAAATTCACATCTTCAGATGAGTGACCGGATGCTAACGAAGATGTTCCATATTCTTCCCTTTCATCAATTAGTGCCCCATCTGAGTCCACATGCATGCCCAACATTTCAGGTTTCAAAATTCTTCTAGATATATGACTGGTTTTAGTAGACTCCTATGTCAACATTGTTCCTTCTGGTAACAACCTTTTCAGAATCTCTATCATCTTGAAGCAAAGAGTTCCTCTCTTTGTTAAATTGAAGTGATAAACAAGTATGTCAACATCATCCAATTTTAATAAGTCTGTGCGGAAACGATTTATATTTTTACCCTTTCTTTTTCTCTTTTTTCCATTTTTTTTGTCAACTACCATCTTTGGCTTATACACACCATTGAATGGGTGTGTATTTGTGGCATACCAATGTACTTCAATGCTTGTAACATCTTCATTTTCTGTAAAGACCTTTATAACTTTAACAACCCAAAATGGATAGCCATTGGGATCTCCATCTGCTAGCACTGCAATCGTTCAACCCTCCTTAATATCCTATACTGAACCCCTATAAAGGTCTTCCATGGCTTCACGTTGTGCACAAGATCTTCTAGAACCAATATACATCTCTCTTTTCGTTGCCTGTGAAGAATTAATAATACCTTGAGATTGTTGCTGTTCAACAATGTTTACTTCCTCATGTTCATTCGACACATTTTGTGGCCAAATAAATGGATTTTTTAAAGTTATATATTCATTTGTTGTTGTTGAAATGATATCACTTTGATTATTGAAAAATGACTCCCACCAAACTGAATCAACAATGTCAAAGTACTCATATGTATATTTAATACATTTTTTAATTTCTTCTAGGCAATCAAAATAATTTATATCTCTATTTTGTCTGCATGCATTCTGAACTTCACCAACTGATTAAAATAACAATATTTTTTATGCAAATATTGGATGATCTGGAATGCACTTCAAAAATTTCAAAGCTAATGACGGTGCCCATTTTGTGGTAGTTGAATACTTCTTGCCCCATATTGGTGTTTTCCCATCAATTTTTTTGATAAGAAATTGATGTTGGAAGCTAATGCCAATAAGTTGTTCAATGCATTTCCCCTCACCATATGATCCCAAAATAAACCTTCGCATGTCAACAGTTTCTTCCAACACATCAAAAGTAGGCTCTGGCATGTATGATTTCTTAATACATTCAACTAGTGATGTGTTTATGCCTCGAAAATTGTTGCATCAACATCGGGGGATAACCACCCGGTCCGGACCTTAATACAGCTCCTTTTCCGTTTGGAATGGTGGATCCGACTGGATATAATGGGACCAGTTTCCTAGTAATGAATAAAAGGGGGGTGGATGAATGATTAGTTTTCTAATAAGTGATAATGAATGAAGGACTTATTCTATGAGCGAAAATGTAAATGGCTATTTTATCCCAGGAAGCTTCTATTCTTAAGTGCAACGTTTGGTGATCTGTGTTCGCTGATAGGCATATAGATGACACTATTCAATAAACAAAGACATTCATTTAAATAATAATTGCTTCATTCAAATAGTTGAACAAAGTAATTGATAAAACATTGTTACACTTCTCTTTTTATATTACTGATACATGCATGATTAGGAGAATAGCAAACTGTAAACATCCAGTAGTCGAAGTATAAAGTCTACTGTTAATACACATTCATATATTCAATAATAGCAAGAATGATCAAACAACAATTCACATAAAAAGAATAAATTCAGACATAGATAATAGTATCATATGAGCTGCAAATCATTCCCAACGTCAATCGCAATTTGAATTCCTTCTTCCGACTCAGAAATACTTTTAAATAAAGGTAGTAGTGCATATCCACATAAAAGCTTCGATATCAAAATTTGGAAAAATTGGTCCAGTTTTCATAAAAGAATATGCCTGAAGTACAGTAGTGCAACTTCAGGCTTAAGTCATATACAAAAACTTACAACCCTTTCTAAATACATGAAAGGGTCTATAAATACTAAACTAATCTAACA
>APFE031162252.1:0-14166 GCA_000404065.3 Pinus taeda | reverse complement strand
CATGAAAGGGTCTATAAATACTAAACTAATCTAACAAACTACAAAATTAAAATGCTACTAAATTGGTATAACCCGATCTTGAATATCTCCCCATAGCAATCTGGTAATCGGCAGCATGATTCATCACTCTGGCTGTTTTCCTTTTGTCCTGAGTTGGCATATTGCCAGCATTGGTTCCACTTCTTGAGGGCGGCTGAGACGAGAATTGATTTGAGCAGCATAGGTGGCATCTTGTATAGCGGGAATGATACACCCAATTGCATCTGTTAGGCATTTGAGGGCAGCTCTCTGGATGTATGGTTTTACTAGGAACAATCAATAGGTGTTCCAAGTTAAACTTTTAATTCCTGAGATCAATCTCCCATTCTTTTCTAGCTCTTGGTAACATGATTGCTCCAATGTCTTGGCTGATAATAATTTACCTGGTGTACATTGATAAATCATGTTAGATAAATAGAGAGTATTGTTAATCAAGTCAATCAAATTGTTCGTAGATAATTTGCATCTAGAAACCGCTCTCTCTGCTTTCATTAATTGGGACTGCCACTCCATGAATAGAATTTCTTTATGGGATTCTAAGATTTTCGGCAAGTTTGCTGCCTATCCCTCATTAGTGTCCTGCCAAGTAAGAAAATCTGTTAAAGTCTCATCGGCTTGCCCTAAATCCTGCCTGGCATCAACTGATTTGTCTATTATAGATGTTGTTATGTCGCACAGAGGTTCAACATGGGCAATTTCATGACACAACAATCTTATTTGTGTTATTAGGGCCTTATTAATCTGTATTGCCTCTGCTCTGAAATCGACAGGCTGGGGAAGACTCTTGAACTTCTCTACTTGAGCTGATAATTGAGCAATTTGCTCATCTTTTTTTTCACCATCTATTCATTCATTGCCTTCAATTTCGCTAATGCCTCCGATAATTCTTTCTGTCTCTGAATCGCTCCCGAATTTGCCCTTTGTTTCTCTTCATGCAACTGTTTGTTCAGTTGGTTATTTAACTGTTGCTGCGTGGACAGTTGTTGTTGTAGTTGTTCTGCCTTCTGCTGTGCCTCTGATAGTTGTGCTTGTAGTGAAGCGATTGCCTGAACCTTTTCTTTCAATAAATTGCTCACCTCCGATGCCTTATCCATGGTGGCTACCAAATAGGCACCAGCATATTGGGACAACTTTGTCAAGTCATCGGAGGGGTCGAATTCTTCCTTCCACACCACATTGGCTGTTACTGTTTGTTCAGGGAACAGGGAAGGTTGATCAGTCCTTCTCCTTTTCCGCTGTCGCTTTATTATAGCCCTGTGTTTTGGGCTATAGAAAACATCCAATGGAGGAATATCCTCCACCTACAAAATAATTTGATCGGAAGGATCGTTGGGAATTATTTCTACTTCTGTAGTCGGGGGTAGACCGTTGGTTCCTTTGCTTGGAACCTCTTTTGATGCTGTATCCTATGTATCGGCCATTTTGGATGTATCAACATCCATTGAGCTCTCAAGATTGCTTATAATTGAATTAAATTGTTGCCATTCCTGGAGCAATCTTGGGTCAATTTGAGTGTCAAAATTCACCTCCATGCTGCTCTGCTCTTGCTGCTTTTTCTGTTCCTCCTCCCATATTCCCTCCTATTCTTTCTTTTGTGCTTCCTCTCTGTCTTTCCTATGTGTTTCCTCTTATTATTTCCTCTTTGCCTCTTCCTGTTCTAACCTCCGAAGTTCCTCCTGCTCTCTTCTTTGGACTTCTTCAAAGATTTCGGATGTAGCAGGAGGTTCATTGGTAAGCTGCTGCTCAGGCTCGCTTAATTGTATAATTGGGGCAGTGGCTAACAAATCTATAGGTAGAGTTTGTAACCTCTACTCTCTAAGTTTGTTAAATTCAACTAACCCATCATCATGGTATCTCATTCTAGCTATTTGCTGCACCTGAAATATCGACTCGGTTGAGGAGAACGGGTCATCAAACTCATCTTCCTTATGTTCAAATTTAGTGAGTTTGGCCTGGTCTAGAACATTATAGACAACTTTTTCGGATCAAAGCATATATTAGGTAGAGTGGTGAGACTTAGTATATTAATATTTTCCACCTCTTTCTCTGCATGTTTATAATCATGTAGAGTATAGACGCCACACCTTAGAGGAAAAGGAGGCCAAACTTGCTTCTTTGAATTCCTGAGAGTCTTTGTAGCCGATGCGGTTGTAAGCTGATATGCTATCTCTCGAGCTAATAGTTTGTCTGGTATATACAAGGGGAGGATATGAGACCCGACCTGACTGCCGAAAACTCTTACATAAGTGAATTTTTCTTCTCCGAACCAGGTTCCTAAGGCTGTCAAGTCAATATCTGCTTGAGAGGAGATTTTAGGAGCAGGTCTATCGAAAATTGCATAGTAAATAGGTAGCATGAATCCATTGCAGACTTGATATAAGTGGTGTTTATAATGAGCTTTCCATAATTTCTAGTGGTAGATATGAATGGGCATAGGGTCTTGTGGAGTCCATCTCCACCCTAACACAGGAAACTTGGAATTAAAACAGAGGGTGTCTAAAATGTAGGCACTAAAGTAAAATGGAGGGATGAACCTATCAGTAACACGGGATTTGTTTCTAAAGTCAAGAATAGCTTTAGCTAACTTATCCGATAATATATTCCCCCAGTCCATGATTTCACTATTACATGCTGCTTCCATCAAAGGTACCATCTCTATGGAAAATCTTGAAGAATCACGCAATCCCCATATTCGACACATCATAGCTCCAGCATAACAATAAGGAGAACATAAGGAATCGACAGAGTACTTACCCGAAGACTCATGTTTGTGTTTCGCCGGGTTCTGTCTCCATTCCCGTATAGGCTCTGACTCAGTTTCATTTTCATCTCTAAACTTCTCCAGGAATGCTTTATTATACTTCTTCTCTGGTTTGGGAAAATGGTAAATTTGTCTCAAATCATTGGGCTGAAATGAACCGAATACTCTCCCATCAATAGTGCATAATGTTCTGTTCGTAATTGGAATTTCTTCAATGGACCATCTCACCACATTTGTATATGGAAGAATTTTCTCCCGAGCCGCTATCCTGTGCAGGTAGGAATCAGCCAAATCTTTTAGAGTAGCATCAGACTTCCAGCTCGAGCCTGCTGTAGCTTGTACCGATGTTCGCTGAGGTTCCTCGGCTTCAACCAGGTTGTAAATGCTTTTCCAAGTAGTGTTACCGAGGCCAAGACATGTGGTATCTGAGATTAATCCTTTTTTGCTTGGTCTCGGATCGGTGGCATGTTGTCTTGTTATCGCAGAAGTTGAAGCTGTTCCAGATTTCTTAGATTTCTTCCCCATTTGGTCTAAATTTGCTACTGTGGAAAAGCTCTGCACAAGAGATAAAATGAATGTAATGCGGAGACTAGATGGCGAAAACCAAGCATGGAGGAATTGTGCCAATCAATGAATAATGGAAGATTATCATAAGGCTCCCGCGGATACAGTCTCTAGAGGGATTTAGGCATAACTGCTCCATTAATTGGCTGTTTAAACTTGTCGATCATTTAAATGCTCATTATATCCTTTATTTTCCGAATAATAGTTTAAGCGTGGATTTTATTTTTTGGTGGTTGGACGTAAGTGAATCACTATCGAGAAGAGAAAAGGCTTTTAATAATAATTAATATAATATACCGAAGTCATATCAATCATTTTTGAAAGTCGTGCTTGGTTTTATCGCAATCAGCGATCGGAGGAAGCCTTGGATAGTTTTATTTAAGTTATTGTGGAATCCCCGATCGCGGATAGCGATATCTCTTAACTCGCATCGGGAGCTTTAAGGAGAAGAGTTTCGTTATATTCATTTCACATTCCCCGATTGCCGATAGCGATATCGCATCAGAGCAAGGAGAGGGGCCTTTTGCTGTTTGTTTTCCCGATAACCAATGGTTACTCATGCTTGTCTCATCGGGGAGAATCAATGGGTCTTTGTTATGCATCCTTTGTTATTGCGATATGCGATCTTATGATTGCTTTATCGCAATAATAAAGAATTATTCATTTTATTATAAGACCGATTATTTATTAACTCAAAAAGGGTTTTATAATGTTTCGTTTTTTTCCGGACCTTTAGAGGAATGATAAGTTAATACCAATTTAATCTAAAAGGGACCCATTTCATATTATAGTTTTCTAAAGTAAAATTTTATGAAATGGGGGGTTGTTGTATAGCACAACAATTGGCGATTCGTTGGGAGAAGCAGTTATCTTTGAAAAAATATTGGAATATTTGAACTTTCTTTACGTAGATATCTTATCAAAAAGGAAAATTCTAATATAAATAAGTATACATACATTCTGAATATAATAAGAGCATGTTTTTTGCTAATTTCTTCTCTCGTTAAAATTAAATACATTCTAAGTTTTAAATTGGCCTCTATTGGTTGATAATGATAAAACAAAACACCTTTCCAACTTAGCCTTTTTGATTGACCCCTTTGTTACAGGTAGAGCTTCTGCTGCCAGCAAACGTTCATAGTTTCGATAGGGATACCATTTAACCATTTGATTGTCCATGACCCCTCCCATCTCAGAGTATGATTAAAATAATGAATTCAAAATATGCTTTCATATTTTGTATTTCTTTTCTTTTCCATTATTTTGTAAGATAAAAAGCCATTGTCCTGGTTTGGTTGCTAGCTATTTGACAATGCCATTCACTGGTTGTAGTCTAATCGAACAAGCTGGCTCATGATGAGACCCCTTGTCTTATGCTTATAAGCCATTACCCTATTTTGGTATGCAGTGTTGGTAATGTTGGTTAGACTATTTCCCAATGATCATGGTAAGCAGGCTTGTGATAAGACCCCTTATCTTTATATCATATATTTTAGAATTACACTCTAAGTAATCATAAACTTTGATGAATGGGATGGACAATTTTCTCCTTAAGAGAAAATGGATGATAAGGTAAGAGTTGAAGATGCTAAGATTGAATCAGTTTCTGTTTTGATATTGATAACCCTTTTGTGGCCAGTTTGAAAATATTAAAATGATTTACAGTACTTTGAGAATATTTCACAAAAAATAAAAATGGGGTTTTCAGAATGTGAATATACCTAATTTCCTAGAAATTGTCCCTTTTGTTTAAGGCTTCTATTTTACAAAAGTAAATATTAAAAGTACTTCTTTGAGCAACTTTTCAATATAGCAAAGGCCAATAGAAGCTATTTTACAATTTTATTTCCTAATGGTCCTAAAAGCTGCAAATCCTACTGAATTTAAAAGAGAGGGGGTTACCTCCTCAATTGAAGAATTTCTTTAAGATGAGGCCATTAACAGGAAGAGAGTCCCTCTTTCCTGATAGATCTTGTAATATGAATGTCGAATGGCCTATCTTCTCGCTGATCTGAAATGGTCCAAACCACATCTTTTGAAATTTGGTGTGTTTACCTTTATCCTCATGGGCTTTGTCCCATTTCAGAACTAGATCACCAACCTGCAACTGTTTAGAACTAGAAGAAACTGAATCAAATGATGACTTGATTATCTGTTGATGTTTAGCATGAGTAATTTTGGCCTTTTCTCTCTCCTCTTCTAATTTTAAAATTTGATCATGTCTGAGTTGGATGGAAGAGGAGGGGCTTTCTTCAATAAACTAAACTAGGGCTAGAGAAGGAAGCGCTAGATTGGTCGGTAGTACTGCTTCTTTCCCATATACAAGATTGAATGGAGAAGTACCTATAGAGGCCTTTTGCGTTATTCTATCAGCCCATAGTGCGAATATTAAATATTTGTGCCAGTTTTTATGATTTTGTTCGATAGTTAGCTTAATGATTTTGAATAGATTTTTATTGGTAGACTCTGCTAGAGAATTACCCTGGGGATAGTAATTTGCAGCATATTTCAATTTAAATCCTCTTTTAATAGCAAACTTAAACATGGCATTTCCAGAGAAATAATATGCATTATAAAAAACAAGAGCATTTGGGACACCAAACCTGGTAATGATGAATTGGTCTATAAATTCTATAATTCCTTTAGAACTTTTTGTCTTTAATGGAATTGCTTCAACTGACTTAGTAAAGTAATCAGTAGCAGTAAGGATATACTTATGTTGTTTGGAGGATTGTTGAATTATTTCCCCAATGATATCTAATCCCCATTGTTCAAAAAGTTGATCAATGTTGACTGGTTGCAAAGGGAAAGCTGGTTTCCTTTGTCTTCCATAGGAGATTTGACAACTTCGGCATTTCCTTACATATTCATGGGTATCTCTGAATAAGGTGGGCTAATAATATGTAGCATGAATGATTTTGTGAGCTATTGTGTCAGCTCCAAACTGTCCTCCGGCTGGTCCATTGTGTAGCTCCTGCAAAACCTTTTGTGCTTCAGGTTTTTCCAGGCATCTTAATAAAACTGAATCATAATTTTGCCTAAAAAGTACATCATCAATGATTATGAAGTTTTTTTCCTTTAATATAATGCCCCGTTTGTTTTTATAAGAAATATTAGGAGGTGCATATCCATTTTTCAAATAAAAGATTAAATCTGCATATTGAGATTCAGAATTGGTAATACTTATCTGGTTGATTTCTTCAATATGATCTGTATCACCTGATTCCGGAATGTTGGATGCTCTTACTAATAACCTGCAAAAACCTTGGCCTCTAACAATCTTTGCTGGCATTGATTTCCAAGTCATATTCTTGAAGTGCTGTAACCGAATATGCCCTTTTCTCACCTAATTCCCTTTGGATCAGTAATTGCCTTACTGCAGAAAAAGGAACTATAACTTTTGTATGGGCTTTTAGAGGGAAGGGCCTATAGTGTTTGATGGCTTTATACACAGCAAAGGCTTGTTTTTCAACTTTGGAGTAATTTAGTTCTACACCCTAAAAATTTGAACTAAAAAATGAAATCGGTGCTTCCAAGTCGTGATCATTAATCTGAGTGAGTACTGCTGCATAAGATGAATTGGACGCGATAGTGTACAATATGAAATGATTAGAAAAATTAGGAGTGTTTAAAGCGGGGGCATTGATTATTGGTTGTTTGATTAAATCAAATGCTTCCTTTTCCACAGACCCCCATCTAAACACTGAATTTTTCTTAATCATGGTTTGTAATGATAAAATGATATGAGAAAAATCGGGAACAAATCTTTTGAAAAAGTTGATCTAACCTAAAAATGACTGCATGGATTTTTTGTTATGAGGAAATGGGATTTTAGAAATTTCTTTAATCCCGTCGGAATCAATATAAATACCATCTTTGGAAACGATAAAGCCCAAGAGCTTTCCTTGATTTAGAGCAAAGAAGGATTTTTTAGGATTAAGTGAAATACGATACCTTTTACAGTGTTCAAAGATTTGATTCAAATCATGTAAATGGTTGGATCCCTTTTTAGAAAATACAGTAATGTCATCTAAATAGATGACTATTGTTTTGTTGATCAATCCTTTGAAGGTTATATCCATTTCTCTTTGGAATGTAGCTCCTGCGTTAATAAGTCCAAAAGGCATTTTCTAATAGGCGTAAGTTCCCCATTTTGTTCTGAAAGTATTTTTGAGTCTGTCATCAGGATGGACCAGAATTTGGTTGTATCCTGAAAAACCTTCTAGAAAGGACATTAGCTCAGAACCTGCTACTGAATGGAGTATCTGCTCCATGGTAGGTAATGGGAAATTATCTTTTTGACTTGCCTTATTCAGATTTCTGAAATCTATACAAATCCTGATGTTGCCATTCTTCTTCCTAACAGGCACCATATTGGAGACCTAGTTTGAGTGCCGAATAGGAGAAATGATCTTTGCTTTCAAGAGTTTATTGAGTTCTAATTTTATCTGAATCTCTAAGTTTGGATGTATTTTCCTCAATTTTTGTTGAACTGGTTTTTGTTCAGAAAACATTGGAATGGTATGCTGGATGATTGATGTATCATATGTTTTTAAGTCATCATGCTTCCAAGTGAAGACATGTTTATTTTTCCTTAATAATCTAATAAATGCTATCCTTTCTTCCACATAAAGCCCTAGTCCTAAATTGATATTTTGAGGGTTCTTCTCAGTACCAATATTTATCAATTCAAATCTTAAGGGAGAACTTTGGAGTTTTGAATTGGTTACCTGTTTAAACCTGTCTTTAATCTCGTAGAGATCTTCAAGTTTAACCACAAGTCTTGGTATCGAGTTTTCCTCATGCTTTTCTTTCATCTGAAGATCATGATCACTTTCATCAATGATCTAATCGTTGTAAGACTTGTCGGAAGTTAAGAAATGTAGGATGTCTTCATCGTGATTGAACACTCGCTAATTGGTGACATTGTCAAGAATTGATGGCCTAAAAATCAACTCTTCTGAAAATCTATCCGGGCTATAATCTTCAGAAGGTAGGAGTTTAGAAGAAACATTGGCTAACAAGTCAGCTGCTGCATTCTGGGATCTGGGAATAGATGAAATATTGAATGCTAAGAAATGAGATATAAGTTCCTGGACTAAAGACTGATAGTGCTTGAGGTGATTAGAGAGACAATGGATTGTATTTCGAACTTGTTTTATGACAATCTCTGAATCGCCAAACACTTTCAAATATTGAACTTTCAGGCCAATAGCTTTATATAGTCCTTGCACCAAGGCCTCATACTCAGCTATATTATTCGTGCATTCAAATTCTAATCTACAAGAAAGCATTGTTTTTTCTCCTTCAGGGCTGACTAAAATACACCCTGCTCCTGATCCTTCACTGGATTTATAACCGTAAAAATATAAAGACCAAAATAAAGAATTATCAACAATTTTATTTACAGAATTCTCAGTAACATTAACACATCTTGATCTGTCGGTTTGAGAAAAATTTTCGATTTGTGATGTGAAATTGTTTACTGAGAAAGGAGATGGTTGGGCAATATAATTGCCAAAGAATGATTCGGAAGAATAGTTTCCCAAAATATTATTGTTAAATGCAATTTGTTGATTCTCCTGTTCGAACTCTGTGACAGTATGGGTCATGTGTTTCTCCCGATTGATTTTTATTTGATTTGGCTTTCCCTTGTAGGGTAGCCACATATGAGACCAATCGGTAGAAATATACCCATGGAGCTTCTCAGACCAATCCCTACTCAAGATTAAACCATAAAACTCAGGTATATCAGCGATTAAGATATCAATTCTTTGAATTACTCGTGGATCAGCCGCTAACCTGATAGTAACAGAGTTTATTTCCCCTAAGACCTGGACTTGGTTCTATCTAACTGCACAATGTGAATTGAAGACTTTTGGGGTTCTATGTTCAGTTTAGAAAAAACTGATGTTGGCATTATATTAGATGATGCCCTTGAGTCAATCAAACAGTTGTGTAGATCTCGATTGTAGATTTCGTGGGTTAAGAGGAAAGGGGGGGTATGGGAATTTGATCTATCTCCAATTAGAATCGTATCAGTAGCCTCAACTCTACCAGAAGGTGGTTCTCCTGAATCATTTGTAGCTTTAGCACTAGGAAGAGGCGAAGAAGGAACTGCATTTAGTTCCTTAAGAAGCAATTTCTGCTGATGTTTTAATTTACTGAGTTCAAACATGGTAATGCTTTCCTTAGTCTTCTTCATATCATCGACAATATTGTAATCCATTGAATCTGATACTACCAACATCTTTGATGTTGAAGGTATATTTGAGGACGATGGTTGGTTTTGAGGCACTGTTGCAACCGACTTCTTTGTGGGTACCTTTTCCTTTGTAGTATTAGTACCTGCACTCCTTTTCTTTGAACTTGCCTGGACAGGTTCAGGGGCACTTTTACTCCTAGTAGTCACAGGAAAAGCTTCTTGTTCAGTTTCGGTGTCGGAGTTAGGCAATATGAAGTCCCACATTCCATGGCATTCAATGACTTCTTCTTCCTCGAATTCATTGGATGGTGCAATTGTTTCATCTTCTTCTTCTTCCTCAGGGTCTGAATCTGCATTCGATATAACATTTGGTGGTTTTGACTCAGGTTTCTTAAAATTCCTATATGGTTTCTTTGTTGAGGTTTCTGCTACTTGATTTTTAATTTCAACCATTTCATTTGACATTGTTTTGAGGACCTTTTGAAGACCCTCCATATCGTATGGATCTTTGGTTATTTTCTTCTTTGAATCATCCTTGAAATACACTCTTTTGGATTTCCTGTCTTTGGGAGAAGCTTTCTTTTCCAAAGCGATTATATGTTTTTCGACAGTGAGGGCTTCTTTCATATTTTCGGCCAAAGTAGGTTTTCTAGCCCTATCTACAAAAATGGATATATTTGAAGGTAAGGCTATGATGTACCACTTGCTTCTAATTTGTTCACTTGGCTTGGAATTGGTGGGGATTTTATTCAAGAGCTTATTAAATCGGGAGTTAAACTCCTTAATTGGTTCTCTAGACTCAAACCTTAGATTTGAAAGGTAATTAATGAGTGTGGCCAAGGATCTATCATCGCCATATTTTGTAAGAAAGTGTTCCTGAAAGATATTCCAACTGGTAATGGATCCAGAGGGCAAGGAAAAATACCAAGACCCAGCTGATCCTTGTAACGTGTAGGGGAAAAGCCTAACTACAACATCTTCTTCTGTCACTCCTTTCAGATTAACTGACAACATGAAATTATTTATGTGTTCCTCAGCTAATGTTCCAGCGTCTGGATTAAACTTTGGTAACCATTTCTTAGGATAATAAGGTAATGGATGTAATGGTGCAGGCATAGTTACTACACCAGGTCTATTCCATGGATTTTGAGCCATCTTTGGAGTACCAAGGATTGCCTGTGGTGTTCCAAGTGTTTGGGGAGGAGGTGGAAATGAAGACTGAAAATATTGTGATGTTGAAGGTGGTGACCCCTGGTGAACAATAATATGTAATGGGGAAGTGGATGTTTGACTTCGCATTGGAGATGATGAGATGGAAGATGATGGAGGAAAGGTTTCACTACCAGAACCTTCAGTGTTCTATTTAGCCTTTTTCCTTTGGGGTAAAGGTAACTCAGCTGGTTCAATGCTGCGTTTTTCGCTTTGAAGTTTGGTGAGAGGATGAGGTAGGAGGAATTGCAAAGTCTCACTGCCTTGAGATACTTCAGATCTCTGAGGCGATATGGAGAAGCCTTGAAGTTTCTGGATGATAGACTGAACTTCAGGGGACTCCAGACTTAAACGTTCTAAAGTATGGTGAGGTTGGGCAGTGGTAGTTGATCCCTCTTCTTCTCGTTTGGACAATGGTGTTTCAGAATGCAAACGGGAGGTCCGAGGTGAGGTGGAGGGTGATTTACTCTGAGAATGGTCTGTAGGTTTTGATTTACTTGCCATTCATAGTTGAGGCCCTCCTTCTAGTGCCAAAAATGTTGATGCCCCAAAAATCGTTACATCAACATCGCGGGATAACCACCCGGTCCGAACCTTAATACAACTCCTTTTCCATTTGGAATGGTGGCTCCGACTAGATATAATGGGACCAGTTTCCCAGTAATGAATAAAAGGGGGGTGGATGAATGATTGGTTTTCTAATAAGTGATAATGAATGGAGGAATTATTCTATGAGTGAAAATGTAAATGACTATTTTATCCCAGGAAGCTTCTATTCTTAAGTGCAACATTTGGTGATCTGTGTTCGCTGATAGGCATATAGATGACACTATTCAATAAACAAAGACATTCATTTAAATAATAATTGCTTCGTTCAAATAGTTGAACGAAGTAATTGATAAAACATTGTTACACTTCTCTTTTTATATTACTGATACATGCATGATTAGGAGAATAGCAAACTGTAAACATCTAGTAGTCGAAAGTATAAAGTATACTGTTAAAACACATTCATATATTCAATAATAGCAAGAATGATCAAACAACAATTCACATAAAAAGAATAAATTCAAACATAGATAATATCCCAATATGAGCTGCAAATCATTCCCAACGTCAATCGCAATTTGAATTCCGTCTTTTGACTCAGAAATACTTTTAAATAAAGGCAGTAGTGCACATCCACATAAAAGCTTCGTTATCAAAATTTGGAAAAATTGGTCCAGTTTTCATAAAAGAATATGCCTAAAGTACAGTAGTGAAACTTTAGGCTTAGGTCATATACAAAAACTTACAACCCTTTCTAAATACATGAAAGGGTCTATAAATACTAAACTAATCTAACAAACTACAAAATTAAAATGCTACTAAATTGGTATAACCCGATCTTGAATATCTCCCCACAGCAATCTGGTAATCGGTAGCATGATTCATCACTCTGGCTATTTGCCTTTTGTCTTGAGCTGGCATATTGCCAGCATTGGTTCCACTTCTTGAGGGCAGCTGAGATGAGAATTGATTTGAGCAGCATAGGTGGCATCGTGTATATCGGGAATGATACACCTGATTGCATCCATTAGGCATTTGAGGGCGACTCTCTGGCTGTATGGTTTTACTAGGAACAACCAATAGGCATCCCAAGTTAAACTTTTAATTCCTGAGATCAATCTGCCATTCCTTTCTAGCTCTTGGTAACATGATTACTCCAATGTCTTGGCTGATAATAATTTACCTGGTGTACATTGAGAAATCATGTTAGATAAATAGAGAGTATTGTTAATCAAGTCAATCAAATAGTTCATAGATAATTTGCATCTAGAAACCGCTCTCTTTGCTTTCATTAATTGGGACTGCCACTCCATGAATAGAATTTCTTTATGGGATTCTAAGATTTTCAGCAAGTTTGCTACTTGTCCCTCATTAGTGTCCTGCCAAGTAAGAAAATCTGTTAAAGTCTCATCGGCTTGCTCTAAATCCTGCCTGGCATCAGCTGATTTGTCTATTATAGATGTTGTTATGTCGCACAGAGGTTCAACTTGGGAAATTTCATGACACAACAATCTTATTTGTGTTATTAGTGCCTTATTAATCTGTATTGCCTCTACTCTAAAATAGACAGGCTAGGGAAGACTCTTGAACTTCTCTACTTGAGCTGATAATTGAGAAATTTTCTCATCTTTTGTTTTCACCATCTATTCATTCATTGCCTTCAATTTCGCTAATGCCTCCGATAATTCTTTTTGTCTCTGAATAGCTCCCGAATCTTCCCTTTGTTTCTCTTCATGCAACTGTTTGTTTAGTTGGTTATTTAACTGTTGCTGCGTGGACAATTGTTGTTGTAGTTGTTCTGCCTTCTGCTGTGCCTCCGATAGCTGTGTTTGTAGTGAAGTGATTGCTTGATCCTTTTCTTTCAATAAATTGCTCACCTCCGATGCCTTATCCATGGTGGCTGCCAAATAGGCACTAGCATATTGGGACAACTTTGTCAAGTCATCGGAGGGGTCGAATTCTTCCTTCCACACCACATTGGCTGTTACTGTTTGTTCAGGGAACAAGGAAGGTTGATCAATCCTTCTCCTTTTCCGCTGTCGCTTTATTACAGCCCTGTGTTTTGGGCTATAGAAAACATCCAATGGAGGAATATCCTCCACCTGCAAAATAATTTCATCCGAAGGATCCTTGGGAATTATTTCTACTTCTGTAGTCAGGGGTAGACTGCTGGTTCCTTTGCTTGGAACCTCTTTTGATTTTGTATCCTGTGTATCGATCGTTTTGGATGTATCGACATCCATTGAGCTCTCAAGATTGATTATAATTGAATTAAATTGTTACCATTCCTGGACCAATCTTGGGTCAATTTGAGTGTCAATATTCACCTCCTTGCTACTCTGCTGCTGCTGCTTTTTTTGTTCCTCCTCCCGCATTCTCTCCTGTTCTTTTTTTTGTGCTTCCTCTCTGTGTTTCCTCTATGTTTCCTCTTATTCTTTCCTCTTTGCCTCTTCCTGTTCTAACCTCCGAAGTTCCTCCTGCTCTCTTCTTTGGACTTCTTCAAAGATTTCGGATGTAGCAGAAGGTTTGTTGGTAAGCTGCAGCTCAGGCTCGCTTGATTGTATTATTGGGGCAGTGGCTAACAAATCTAGAGGCAGAGTTTGCAACCTCTGCTCTCCAAGTTTGTTAAATTCAACTAACCCGTCATCATGGTATCTCATTCTAGCTATCTGCTGCACTTGAAATATCGACTCGGCTGAGGAGAACAGGTCATCAAACTCATCTTCCTTATGTTCAAATTTAGTGAGTTTGGCCTGGTCTAGAACATTATAGACGACATTTTTCGGATCAAAGCGTCTATTAGGCAGAGTGGAAAGACTTAGTATATTAATATTTTTCG
>APFE031162243.1:0-28796 GCA_000404065.3 Pinus taeda | reverse complement strand
TGAAGGTGGTCTAATAATTTCTCTGAAACTAAAGCTTTGATAAATTGATGCAACTAAGTGTAGAAATACAAATCACAGTAGAATGCTTATGTGGCTGTTTGGTTTTAAACAAATAGCTTCAAACATCAAGGAGGTTGTGGTTGTGTGCTAGAGGATTTGGGTGTGGGATGCCAAGGTGATTTTGACCACATAGATGCAGGTGATTTTGACCACATAGATGGCCCTTGTGAGGGTTTCTAAAACCACAAGTCAAGCCACATAGAAAAAAAAGACATTTTTGAAAAAAAAACCCTTGATATATAAAACTCTAAAACCTATTAGTACTGAATATAATGACCCAAGAGTAATTTTTAAATATTAAATCTTCTACCTAACAATACATACTAAACCATAGATACTCTGAGACCCTAATATATGACAATTAAATATTTCTCATAAAATAAAACTCTAAAACCTACTGCTAATGACTATAATGACCCAAAAGTCTTTAAATTGACTATAATGACCCAAAAGTCTTTAAATGTTAAATCTTCACCCAAAAAAATCCATAAACTGAAATTAAAATAATAAATAATTAATACCAACCTGGCTGGATCCAATTTCTCCCCACGAAATCTTTGCAATTTGATGCAGCAAAGTGCAGAAGCCTGATATACAAACCAGAGTCCCCAGGCTAATAACTGACGGATCCAATTTCTGGTCTTATAATTTCTCTGAAACTAAAGATATACAAATCACGGTAAAATGCTTATGTGATATTTTGGTTTTAAACAAATAGCTTCAAATGCAGGTGATTTTGACCATATAAATGAAGGTGATTTTGACGACACAAATATCTTTGCCAATTTGATGGAGCAAAGTGCAGATATACAAACCAGAGTCCAATGGTGCCGTGGTTCTTTCGTTTTAAACAAATCGCTTCGAAGTCACCGGAGAGAGAAACGCAACTTGCATTTTCACGCGATAAAAATGGTTCATTTTCGCTTTCCTGCAGCTTCTGGATCAACTGGGATCAATCGCGGGTCAGTATTTATTTCAGATGGAGTATGGGAATGGTAGATGACTTTTGGTATTTATACTAATCGTCCAATTAAAAATTTAAGACGTGGTCTCCCAGTAGGAAAATATATGTAAATTTTTTATTGGGTCAAAGTAGATATAAATAAAAGTAAATAATTATAGTTTTTAATAAAAAGTTTTAAATTAGCGAAATTATATAAAATTTAAAATTAAAACAAAAAATATAATGTTTTAAGATTTTTTACCATATTAAAATAAAAATATGAAAACAAAATTATTTTATATAATTAAAATAATAAAAAATAAAAATGGCTTTTGGTATTGAGAACTTATGGTATTGGTCCATGTTATTTATGTTTTTAGATCCATTTTAACTATATTAGATCTATGAAGTGGGATCAAACTTTTAAATGTACACGTTTTTGTTTCTTCTAGGATGGTGCACTCTTTAACATTTGACTAAATCAACATAAACAAAATAAAAAAATTAAAATTCTTTGGCCCATGATTTTTTCCCGTAATTTTCTTAACTTGTTGTTTTTGTTATGGTTTTCTTTTGTAGGGTGGCCTATATAAAGGCTAATAATTAAACCATTCTAGAGAGTTAGGAGGGTCCTAGTGATTAATTTGTATTAATTAAATCAATTTAGATCTACATTAAATCTAGATCTATCAAGTTTTGAGAGGGATAAAAACTCTAGAGTTACAAACTAGATGTAGGCTAGTTATGAAGACAAAATAAGTTTTGGAAGAGATTATTATGTTCATAGGTGTGGTTATTTAGTGCTTTAAGAATTTAAATTTAACTATTATTATTTTATATTTTTTCTCCAAGGAATATCTCCCTAGATCAACCCTAAGGGGTGACATGTAGTGAGCTAAACTAGCTCATATAAACAAAATTAAATAGTTATAGTTATTAATAAAAAAAAATTGACTTAGTCAAATAAAAATAAATTAAAAATTAATAATTGCTTTGAGAGGCTCCAACCAAGGAGTTATCTCAAGTGAGACTTTTTGGACTCGCCTAAAAATTTTAGGTGAAATATTCATTTTTAATATTGAAATTGGTTTTTTTAGTGTATATATGGGTTAAGAACCTTCAAAACCCCTAGTGAACTTAGATTGTGGAGAGATTACCCGTCAAACTTGTGATTTCAATCAATTTGTGCACACATCGAAAAATATTCCAAAAAGTAGCACTAAAGACTTAATGTTTAACATTTTGACTACATCTAATTACATAAAAATGAAAAAAAAAATTAACCTAATGTAGTTTGCTAAAAAAATATGGAAATAAAAAATAACCGATAAAATTAAAATAATAATAAAAATTGAAATGGTCCATGGAATGGGGAACCCATGGTATTGATCCATGGTAATCATGTTATTAGATCCATCTCAACTCAGGTATACTAAATAGGATCAAATCTCTAGATATGCAAACCTTTGATGCTTCTCAAAATGGGATCAAATCTCTAGATATGCAAACTTTTGATTCTTCTCAAATACAATGTTTAACATCTTGGCTTAGTCAAAATAAAAGAAAATAAAAAACATAAAATTCTTCCACTCTTATTTTTCTTATAATACTTTTAACTTATGGTATTTTTCTATGGTATTCTTCTGTAAGAAAAAAAAAATTGAGTTTTTGAAGAGATCTCTTTATATGCAAACTTTTGATTCTTCTTGAATGTTAATGTTTAATATCTTGATTAAATCAAGATAAATATTTGTGTCTATCAAGTGGGATCTGTTTTTATTGATGGACAGTGGAATTAAATGTTAAGATGTGATATTTGACCAATTTTTTTTATTGATTTAAAGTAAATAATTTTAATTATTAATAAAATCATTTAGATTAGGGACATAAAAGAAAATAAAAAATTAATTAATTGTTTTAAGAGGTTATATTTAATATCTAAAAAGACATTGTTACATAAAGATAAAATTTAAATAGAAAGATTAATGTAATATAATTTGTTCAAAATAAAATAAAATAAAAATGTGGAAACAAAAATTACTCAGTAAAATTAAAATAATAAAAAGAATTAAAATGGTTCTTGGTATTGACAACCCATGGTATTGATTAATAGTATTCATGTTTTTAGTTTCATCATAATCATATTAGATCTATGAAGTGGGATCAAATCTCTTGATATACAATTTTTTTATTCTTATCCGATGGTGCAATGTGTTACCATTTTGACTAAGTCAAAATAAAACAAAATAAACAACATAAAATTCCCTAGTATTTCTTTCATATGCTCTAGCAAAATACCCAATATAGTAGAGATATTGTAATTTAATGTTTAACATTTTGACTAAGTCTAATTATATAATAATAAAAACAAAATTAAATAGAAAGATTAATGTAACGTAATTTTCTCAATATAAAATAAAAATCTTGAAATAAAAATTATTCTATAAAATTAAAATGGACCATGGTATGGAGAACCCATAGTATTGATCCATGGTAATCATGTTATTAGATCCATCTTAACTCTTGGTCTACCAAGTGGGACCAAATCTCTTGATATCAGAACCTTTACTTCTTCTTGGATGATGTTTAACATGTCAAAATAAAACAAAATAAAAAATAAAAAATTCTTAGGCCCTTGGTTCTTTCCCATGGTATTCTTGACTTGTCCTTTTATGCTATGGTATTCTTCTCTAAGGAGAGAAATTAAGCTTTTGAAGATATCAAATCTCTTTATATGCAAACATTTGATTCTTCTTGGATGTTGCAGACCTTTAATTTTCCCATGGTATTCTTAAAAATGAGCTTTTTTTTTTAGGATATCAAATCTCTTGTTATGCAACCCTTTGATTATTCTAAGATGAGCATTTGATTCTTCCAGGATGCTACAATGTTTAATATTTTGACTTAGTAAAAATAAATCTCTAGGTCTATGAAGTGGGATAAAATCTCTTGATATGAAAACCTTTGATTCTTCTTGCATGCTCCAATGTTTACCATCTTGACTAAGGAAAAATAAAATAAAATAAAAAACATATATTCTGTGGCCCATGATTTTTTCCCATGATATTCTTAAAGTGTGGTTTTTCTATGATATTCTTCTCTAAGGTGGCATATTTAAAGGGTGATAAATAAACCAACCTAGAGAGTTAAGATCAACATAGTGGTTAATAAGTAATAATTAAATCAATTTAAATTTGCATTAAATCTGGATCTATAAGTTTTGAGAGGGATCAAATCACAAACCACATGTAGGCTAGTTATGACGACAAATTAGGTTTTGGAATGGATTATTGTGATATTATTCTCTAAGGTGACCTATTTAAAGGGTAATAATTAAACCAACCTAGAGATATAAGTTTTGAGAGGGATCAAATCACAAACCACATGTAGGCTAGTTATGAGGACAAATTAGGTTTTGGAATGGATTATTGTGATATTATTCTCTAAGGTGACCTATTTAAAGGGTAATAATTAAACCAACCTAGAGAATTAAGATGGACGTAGTGGTTAGTAAGTAATAGTTAAATCAATTTGAATTTGCATTAAATCGGGATCTATCAAGTTTTGAGAGGGATCAAATATCTAGAGTTACAAACCACATGTAGGCTAGTTATGAGAACAAATTAAGTTTTGGAACATATTATTATGTCCAAAGGTGTGGTGATTTATCATCTTAAGAATTTTAATTTAAGTATTATTATTTTATATTTTTTTACAAGGAATGCATCCATAGACACCCTAACGGATGACATCTAGTGAGCTAAACTAATTCATAAAAATAAAATAAATAACTATAGTTATTAATAAAAGTATTTTGACTTAGTTAAATTAAAAAAAAAAAAAAAAAAAAAAAATTTCTTCGACATGATCCAACCAAATACCCAATATGGTAGAGATATTGTAATTCTAGCTTTCTTTAGTGAGACATTTTGGAAGCTTTTTTGGTCTAATTTATCTAAAATCCTACTTGATGGGTAACATGTGAAAAGTCAAAGTGGCCTAAGGGTTTTTCACGTGCTCAGTCTATATATACAGTCAAAAAATGAGTTTAAATATCACAAATCAAGGTTTCACCTCAAGATTTTCTCGGGGCTGGAAAGTCCAAAAGGTTGCACTAAAGACAACCCAATTGTAATTTATATTTTAATATTTTTAAAGTAGAATTATATAAAAATAAAATAAAAATTAAATAGAAAGATCAATGTAATTGTAATTTCCTCAAAATAAATAAAAATATGGAAATAAAAATACTCTATTAAAATTAAAATAATAATAATATTAAAATACCAATACCTTATATGGTGCAAATATTGTAATTTAATGTTAAACATTTTGACTAAATTGAGAAAAATTAAATTAAAATTAAATAGAAATATCAATGTAATGTATTTTTCTCAAAATAAAATAAAAACATGGAAATAAAAAATACCCCATAAATTTAAATAATAATAAAATTAAAATGGCCCATGATATAGAGAACCCATGGTATTGATGTTCTTAGATCTGTCTTAACTCCACATCTACCAAGTGGGATCAAATATCTTGATATGAAAGCCCTTATTCTTCTTAGATTGGGAAATGTTTAACATCTTGACTGAGTTAAAATAAAACAAAAGAAAAAACATAAAACTCTCGAGCTTGTGGCTTTTTCCCTTGGTATACTTAGCTTGTGGTTTTCTGCTATGGTATTCTTATCTAAGGAGACAAATTAATTTTTTGAAGATACTGATGATGACGATGATTAAATTCCACTAAGACCAATGCAGCCTATTGGGCCTCAAGAAAAGAAAAATAATCTAATTGTGATACTTCAAAATCTTTTTTTTGTGATCCAAAGGAAGAGAAATAACTGCTCAAAGATCATTATAGTGGGGTTGGATTAATAATTCAAAATTTAAAGTGTGGCAGATATTAGTAAATTGAGAGCAGATGCGAGTAAGATTCACGCAGTCTAAAGGGAAGTGTTTTTCATCTTCCACTTTCTTAGCATAAAAAATCTGACAGATTCTATCATCCCAGGGAGCCTTCGGAGTACACCACCACTCGGTTTCACTTCAAAGCTGATGAGAATTACATCTTATCCTAGTCATGTTCATTTCTTTTCTTAGTTCTAGTCAACAAAGAGAGATAATTATGGTTATTAAGGGTGGGCTTGATCACCTCCTTATAATATCTTAGCTTCCTTTTACACTTCAGCTCCTTATCATCCAACAAGTTGTCCTTAAAATTAGAGGTAATAGTATATTTCACACTGTCATAGCTTCCCATGATAATTTCATCCTTAATCCCCCAATGGTTGAGCCAAGACTTGAAATGCTTATGCCACTCGTGCCTGAGGCAAAGGTGGTGGTTCAGACTAAATTTAGAAGAATTTTTTGGGAGCCTCTTGGATTCCATGTTGTAAATATTCTTCTTATACATCGGATATCTAAAAATAATCGTAATTTCAATGGGGAATAGTCCAAGTTCGATCAAGAGGATAGGATAGGGAGTATTTCCCTTTATATTTAGGTTATAGGTTATGAATTTTCTTTGAATCATCTCAATTTTTCTCCATGACTCTCTGGATATATTAAAACCAAAAACTTCACATATGTATAACACAAAAGGAGTTATAAGAGTCTTAAACAATAACCCTTTTTACCCAAAATGCAAAGATCGGCTAACTTACAAATTTTTTCAAGCTCATAATAAGTTTTCCATCCTCCAATAATTCTTTTCTTGATGCTATAATTCTAGTCGAGATTTTGGCTTGAGGGGATTTGGCGGAGGTTCAGAGTTAGCTATGCCAACCAACAAAACCCTATACTGCTAGCCTTTTTGGCAAAAACCTATGTAGCGTAGGCCACAATCTCACCCAAAGTAGTATTGGGGGATGACAGAACAAGGTTTCTGCATCCAAAGGTCAGTGTGATGGTTTTGTATGATTCCTAGGGCTTATTCTAATCTTCGTGAACCCTAACACTTACAATACAGATAATTGCAGTAACTTGCAGAAACATAATCTAACCCTTCATGAAGTGCTTTAAACATTCATAACATCATGTCAATGAGAAGATCTACTACTTTCATGCATCTAATAAGCATTTCTTCATACAAATTGAGATAACAGAATGAATATACATAAATTTCATAAGTAAATACAAACACTTAGATAGACAATTATGGCTCAAAACATTTTTTGTTAGATGTATTCTTTTCGGTTACAGACTCTTCCTCCATATGCACTATGCTAGAGGAGCCAACTCGCTTAGCTTACACACTTACCATGGTCTCTGAACACTCAGCAGCAGGAACCTTCCCCTTTGCCTAAGTACAGGAAACAAACTTTCCTGCCTTTAAGCTTACTTGCCCATACAATGATTTCCAATTCTTCACTTTCCTCCTAGACTTGCTATGAATCTTTTATTTATAGCTTTCTACTTTACAATACCATGGTCCGCAAACCATGCATGGGTAACAAAAATCCCTACTTCTAACAAACTAAGGGACTAAAGCCCCATTTGACTCATATGTATTTTGTTCTCTACTCCCTCAAAATGTGGAGACTTTACAAGTATACAAAATTAGATACAAAACTTAACCCTAGGCGACCCTATCCCAACAAGCCCCCAACACAATTTTGTGACTCGTAAGTGAGTCAGTCTATTGGTGCCTCGACCTTCACTTGTAGCTCACTGAACTCAATATTCAGAACCTGCAGATCTATTTTTCCCTATGCAGTAGCTTGGCACACTTTCTCGACTAATTTTTCAGTAGTAGGGACTTCAACTACAAGGCCCATGGTCCTTTGTGTTTGCTGCATTCCATTAAGATTATTTTGCAATGTGAAAGTCAACTGACTAGCCTCTTCTTCCCATGGCTGCGTCCTTGAAGAGATTATCATTTCCTTGGGATGCAACTCATCGATATTTCTCTGAACCAACTTTCCTTCTTGTAGGCTTGCGAACCTTTGTACTAGTGCTAAGGTCCGTGTTGTTGACCTGATTTCATCAAATTACCTTTGCTTCTCCCTTATGTGTGTGACAATATTTTGGAGAGTGGGATCCTCTTAGAATGAGGTCCCCAATTCCATGGCCTACTCAAATAACTTCGTGTAGCCCTTAACACCTTCTTGCACTCTGGGCATTTCTTCATTAATAGTAGCCTCGTGCTACTCTAAAACTTCTCAGGAATTGTGGGCTATAACTTAAGTTGTAACTCTGAAATCTACAGCTAGAACGCGAATCGAACTCGACCGGTTTCATCCTTTGAATCCTTCAATGCAGTAGCCCACTTTTGAATATTCTCCATAGAGGTTGGTTTTGCTGGCATCTTAAGCTCTAGAAGCTACTGTAGATTTGTGTAATGTTTGCTTCCAACTACTGGCTTCACGATGTCATCTCCTCTTTTTCTTTAAGTGCCTACACCTTCTCCTCGAAGATCTACTATTTATTGGTCTTCACATCGCTCATGACCAGTAGCATGTGTTTCTCCTAAATCCTCAATTCATCTAATAGCCCCTGGTGATGTTCATGTAGAGTTTGGATGACGAGCACCACAAGATTCAATCTGAGGTTCTTCATCTGCATCAATTGTGCCCTTTTTTCTTCTGTCTTAGTGCGTAGAGATCCTTATGTTATTTGAATAGTGCGGAGATCCAATGTCATCTCTTTATCTACAACTGACCCACTCGCTTGACTTAGTCTCACTTTCTTCCCACTCACCTATAACATCCCTGTTTGGACATCTAACAAGGAATGCATCGGTAGACACCCTAAGGGATGACATCTAGTGAGCTAAACTAATTCGTAAAAATAAAAATAAATAACTATAGTTATTAATAAAAGTATTTTGACTTAGTTAAATTAAAAAATAAATTATAAATAATTTCTTTGACAGGATCCAACCAAATACCCAATATGGTAGAGATTTTGTAATTCGAGCTCTCTTTAGTGAGACATTTTGGAAGCTTTTTTTGTCTAATTTATCTAAAACCCTACTTGATGGGTAACATGTGCAAACTCAAAGTGGCCTAAGGGTTTTTCACCTGTTGAGTCTATATATACAGTCAAAAAACAATTTTAAATATCACAAATCAAGGTTTCACCTCAAAATTTTCTCGTGCTGGAAAGTGCAAAAATTTGCACTAAAGACAACCTAATTGTAATTTATATTTTAATATTTTTTAAAGTAGAATTATTTAAAAATAAAAATAAAATTAAATAGAAAGATCAATGTAATGTGATTTGCTCAAAATAAAATAAAGATATGGAAATAAAAAATACTCTATAAAATTAAAATAATAATAATAATATAAAATACCAATACCTTATATGGTGCAAATATTGTAATTTAATGTTAAACATTTTGACTAAATTGAGAAAAAATTAAATTAAAATTAAATAGAAATATCAATGTAATGTATTTTTCTCAAAATAAAATAAAAACATGGAAATAAAAAATACCCCATAAATTTAAATAATAATAAAATTAAAATGGCCCATGATATAGAGAACCCATGGTATTGATGTTCTTAGATCTGTCTTAACTCCACATCTACCAAGTGGGATCAAATATCTCGATATGAAAGCCCTTTTTCTTCTTAGATTGGGAAATGTTTAACATCTTGACTGAGTTAAAATAAAACAAAAGAAAAAGCATAAAACTCTCGAGCTTGTGGCCTTTTCCCTTGGTATACTTAGCTTGTGGTTTTGTGCTATGGATTCTTCTGTAAGGAGACAAATTAATTTTTTGAAGATATTGATGATGACGATGATTAACGTTCACTAAGACCAATGCAACCTATTGGGCCTCAAGAAAAGAAAAATAATCTAATTGTGATACTTCAATATCTTTTTTCTGTGATCTAAAGGAAGAGAAATAACTGCTCAAAGATCGTTATAGTGGGGTTGGATTAATAATTCAAGAAGATTGAAAGTGTGGCAGATATTAGTAAATTGAGAGCATATGTGAGTAAGAGTCACGTTGTCTAAAGGGAAGTGTTTTTCATCTTCCACTTTCTTAGCATCAAAATTCTGACAGATTCTATCATCCTAGGGAGCCTTGGGAGTACACCACCACTCGGTTTCACATCGAAGCTTATGAGAATTACGTCTTATCCTAGTCATGTTCATTTCTTTTATTAGTTCTAGTCAACAAAGAGAGATAATTATGGTTATTAAGGGTCGGTTTGATCACCTCCTTATAGTATCTTAGCTTCCTTTTACCCTCCAGCTCCTTATCATCCCACAAATTATCCTTAAAATTAGAGGTAATAGTATATTTCACACTATCATAGCTTCCCATGATAATTTCATCCTTAATCCCCCAATGGTTGAGCCAAGACTCGAAATGCTTATGCCACTCGTGCTTGAGGCAAAGGTGGTGGCTCTGACTAAATTTAGATATCTAAAAATAATCATAATTTCAATGGGGGATAGTCCAACTTCGATCAAGAGGATAGGATAGGGAGTATTTCCCTTTATCTTTAGGTTATAGGTTATGATTTTTTTTTGAATGATCTCAAATTTTCTCCATGACTCTCTGGATATATTAAAACCAAAAACTTCACATATGTATAACACAAAAGGAGTTATAAGAGTCTTAAACAATAACCCTTTTTACTCAAAAAGCAAAGATCGACTAACTTACAATTTTTTTCAAGCTCATAATAAGTTTTACATCCTCCAATAATTCGTTTCTTGATTCTATAGTTCTAGTCGAGATGTTGGCTTGAGGGGCTTTGGCGGAGGTTCTGAGTTAGCTACGCCAACCAACAAAACCCTATAATGCTAGCCTTTTTGGCAAAAACCTATGTAGCGTAGGCCACAATCTCACCTGAAGTAGTATTGGGGGATGACAGAACAAGGTTTCTGCATCTAGAGGTCAGTGTGATGGTTTTGTATGATTCCTAGGGCTTATTCTAATCTCCGCGAACCCTAACATTTACAATATAGATAATTGCAGTAACTTGCAGAAACATAATCTAACCCTGCGCGAAGTGCTTTAAACATTCATAAAATCATGTCAATGAGAAGATCTACTACTTTCATGCATCTAATAATCATTTCTTCATACAAATTCAGATAACAGAACGAATATACATAAATTTCATAAGTAAATACAAACACACACATACATAATTATGGCTCAAAACATTTTTTGTTAGATGTATTCTTTTCGGTTACATACTCTTCCTTCCTATGCACTGAGCTAGAGGAGCGAACGCACTTAGCTTACAAACTTACCATGGTCTCTGAACACTCAGCAGCAGGAACCTTTCCCTTTGCCTAAGTACAGGAAACAAACTTTCCTTCCTTTAAGCTTACTTGCCCATACGATGATTTCCAATTCTTCACTTTCCTCCTAGACTTGCTATGAATCTTTTATTTATAGCTTTCTACTTTACAATACCACGGTCCGCAAACCATGCATAGGTCACAAAAATCCCTACTTCTAACAAACTAAGGGGTTAAAGCCCCATTTGATACATATGTCTTTTGTTCTCTACTCCCTCAAACAGTGGAGACTTTACAAGTATACAAAATTAGATACAAAACGTAACCCTAGGGGACCCTATCCCAACAAGCCCCCAACACAATTTTGTGACTCGTGAGTGAGTCAGTCTATTGGTGCCTCGAACTTCACTTGTAGCTCACTGAACTCAATATTTAGAACCTGCAGATCTATTTTTCCCTATGCAGTAGCTTGGCACACTTCCTCGACCAATTTTTCAGTAGTAGGGACTTCAACTGCAAGGCCCATGGTCCTTTGTGTTTGCTACATTCCTTTAAGATTATTTTGCAATGAGAGAGTCAACTGACTAGCCTCTTCTTCCCATGGATGTGTCCTTGAAGAGATTATCCTTTCCTTGGGATGCAACTTATCGATATTGCTCTGAATCAACTTTCCTTCATCTAGGCTTGCGAACCTTTGTACTAGTGCTAAGGTCCATGTTGTTGACCTGATTTCATCAAATTACCTTTGCTTCTCCCTTATGTGTGTGACAATATTTTGGAGAGTGGGATCCTCTTACAATGAGGTCCCCAATTCCATGGCTTACTCAAATAACTTCGTGTAGCCCTTAACATCTTCTTGCACTCTGGCCATTTCTTCATTGATAGTAGCCTCGTGCTACTCTTAGACTTCTCAGGAATTGTGGGCTATAACTTAAGCTGTAACTCTGAAATCTACAGCTAGAACTCGAACCGAACTCGACCGGTTTCATCCTTTGAATCCTTCAATGCAGTAGCCCACTTTTGAATCTAATCCATAGAGGTTGGTTTTGCTGGTATTTTAAGCTCTAGAAGCTGCTGTGGATTTGTGTAATGGTTGCTTCCAACTACTGGCTTCACTATGTGATCTCCTCTTTTTCTTTAAGCGCCTACACCTTCTCCTTGAAGATTTACTGTTTATTGGTCTCCACATCGCTGATGACCAGTAGTGTGTGTTGCTCCTAAATCCTCAATTCATCTAACACCCCTTGGTGATGTTCATGCAGAGTTTCGATAATGAGAACCGCAAGATTCAATCTGAGGTTCTTCATCTGCATCAATTGTGCCCTTTTTTCTTCTATCTTAGTGCGTAGAGATCCTTATGTTATTTGAATGGTGCGGAGATCCAATGTCATCTCTTTATCTACAACTAACCCACTCGCTTGACTTAGTCTCAGTTTCTTCCCACTCACCTATAACATCCCTGTTTGGACATGCCACTCACGTAGGCCTTGTTGAACCTTTCCCAATGCCTGTTGGTACTGTTCTTCAAAGTGGCCATAGAGATCTGTGGTAATTTCTTGGATCACTTTTCTAACTTCATCCAAGTCCCTTTAAGTGAGGACCAAAAGGATTGCGCCCACTGATCTGTCAAAATTTTGTTTCTTGCAAGGCCTAATGGAGGTCTGCTTCTTGCTTTTCTTGAAAACAAAGGGGGATTCCAACTTCGTGCACCCTTCCTATTCCACCTTTGTTTCTTCCTCCTCTTGTATTATATTTGTTTCTAACTCATCGACATCGATTATGGTTTATGATGTCGTCTTCTCCTACACTGCATTTTCTTTGGCCATTGCTTCTTTCTCCCTTTCAACAACTTCCTTTTTATGCACAACCTTTTCCCAAGTGGAAGACTTTTATGCTTCCTTTTTCTTTTCTCATGTCATGGTCTATGTGGTTGTTCCCTCAGTGGCATTACTGGTACATGTGTTGTCATCTAAAGGGTGAGCTAGTCACTTGACCACTTGCTGACATCCCCTGTTATGTCCTCCTCAACCACCAAGTAAGGAAATGTGTGCCATATCCCTATGGCATCCTTCTTCTTGCGAATATGAAAATTTTGGAAATATACTTTAAATTCAACAATGGTTTGGTATAATGTGTTCAATGTTGGTGATAGCCTCGACCTCTAGTTGATCACCGTCCTCAATTCCATCTCAAAGGGAACCGAAAAGATCTTCTTCTTTATGATGTGCGTGGGGTCCCTAGTGGCCCATAGAGAAGCAAACTTCACAACATTTAGGAGATATGATTCATGCTGAGAAAAATGACTATCCTTGGGTGTCCTCCCAGCCACCAATGATATCAGTAACAACAACGAGGCGTAATGAAATTCCTTGCCCTCATCCTAGGCCTCCTTGCAATTCTCCAAAAACTCCTTTCACAAATACTAAGCCTAATTATACTAGACTCCTTTGTCGCATTGCGCAGGGAAAGAGATAACTCGTGCTAATACTTCATCTACATGATGCTTTCTCATTACCTTTCCTCCTAATATATGTACGAAAAACTGCACCAACACATCCGAGATATATCAGAGGACTATCCTCGTGACTTCTTCACCAGACCAAATTCACTCTTCATTTGGTCCACAAACCTCTTTTCCTGCGTTTTTCTTCCAAACCCTTCCACAGGGTCCACTCCTTGGTATGGAAACACTGTAATCTAGTGGATGAACATGTCAGTTATGGTGATGGGTTCTCCTAGCCAGAGACACCCATCATGGACTAGTGTTAGTAATTGGCACATGCATATGGTCTTTATATTGGTGCGACTGAAGTGCTGCACCCACAACATATTCAGGAGCCTTGTGATGCCAATGATAGCTACTCATTTCATCAGCTCCAATCATGTGACTTCTGATTCTTCATAATATACCTTCGATATATATTTTTTTGGTGCCAATTGAGGGAAATTATCATGGTCCCTTAAGTCCCAATCCTCCATATTTGCTATTGGTATGCAGACCAGTAACGTATCCTCAAACATCGCTTTCCTTGGCAATAGTGGCATGGAAAACACAAACTTCGCATTGTCCCAATCTTTGGGTACCTTAGCGATTATTTTCTAAGGTGGGATATACTTCGATAACTGATTCATCCACTCAACCTGCTTAGCATCAATCTCCTCTATGCCTTCGTGTACTTCTTCCTCATCCAAATCCATCAGTTTTGTCGGCTATTGTGACCGATCGATCTTTCCCTTGTCACAGATTTCCGTGCAATTTTTCCGTGGTGACTACCTCACCGAGACCTAATGAGGTTTATTCTACTTCTTATCTCCTGCCATGGAAGAAAATGATTAGTTCTTGGAGACCTAGGCATAATAATCATAAATACTACAAGGATAGATGGGGATGGCTCTGTCTCAGGGGGAGTTGTAGCCATTTTATCTAGAAAACTCTTACGGAAATAGTCAGGTAAGTTTGCAAACTCCGGTCATGAAAAACATTCATCCAAATCTGAATCAGACATACAGTTCTGTACTCAGCATGAAGCAATGTGAAAAATCTTAAGGAAAACTCTTAGGAAGAAAAGTTTTTAAATGTAGAGTGACATGCCATATTTATAGACAAATTTGAATTCAAGTCCAATGTTCCCTTCAACGCAAGGTCATTAATGCATATTTGGTGGCAGATTTCCAAAGATATGCTATAGCAATGTGTTTCCCCCATTCCCTTCAATGGAAATTTTTCCATCCAATCTTCTATAATGCTTCCAATGGCCAATTTTTGGCCGAGGCACATGACATCCCACCTTATGCACAATTGCTTTGGTGCATCTCCCCTCGATGCCTCAATTCACTTTGTCATGCAACCTCCTTACTTTAGTTATACAACTTTCGGGGAGTGTAGTTTATAGTTTGTACTTCCTTGCAGCTCCCTTGAGTACTAAGATTATCCTACAATCATATAGTCATTGCACAAGGGTGAGATCACCCCTGTAAAAATTCAATCAACTACCATTGACCTTTCATGGGAATAATTCCCCATTCAGCTTCGTGAGTTGAACTATGCCTTCATCTATAATTTCCTTAACAACATAGGGTCCCAGCGAATGCATTTGAAATTTTCCATGGGAACTTGTAAAATTACTTTCACATAGAAACACAAAATTGTCATTTTTGAAGGTGTGTTATTTCATATGGCAATCATGCCATGGATTTTCACGGTCCTTCGGCACTTATTGATGAAATCCTGCCAAGAAGAAATCTTCTTCTAGCTCTACAAGTTGCGCGAGTTGCTCCTCCATAGTATTGCAATAGACCATGTCTATAAATTTTGTAATCTACAAACTTGGCACAATGTATTCCATGGGAATTACAAACTCCTTCCCATATATCAATATGAATGGGGTTTCTCCTATCAACTTTTACAAGTAGTCCTATATTCCCAAACGACCGTTGGAATGCGCGCAACTCAATCATTTCACCTTGCATTGACAATTTTTGTCAAGGCACTCTCAAAAATTGTGTTGAAGGCTTCTATGTGCCATTCATTTGAGGGTGATAAGGTGTACTCTTTTGATGATATACCTAGAATTCTTCAAGCAGTTCATCAATTATTTCATTTAAGATGTGTGTGCCCCTATCACTCATTAAAATCTTAAGGTAGCTAAATTGAGACAAGTTATACTCAAAGATGAACTTCATTGTTGTAGATGCACTACAATCCTTTACTGGTTGTGCCTCTACCCACTTCGTCAAGTATTGAGTCGTTGTAATAATGTATCTAGCCACTGTCTTTTTCTCTGGTGGCTGTATTGGACCAACAAAGTCTATCGCCCACTTATCAAAAACCTGTAACATCACTTGCGGATTTAGTGGAAATTAATCCCTTCATGATGGTCTCCCCATCCTCTTACAAATATTGCATGCCTTGCAATAGGTCTTAGAATCCTTATGCACAATAGGCCAAAAAATCCAGCACGTAGGATTTTTTGTGTAGTTTTTGTCCTTGTGTAATGTCCTCTCGCTACTCCTACATGTGGTTCTGCCAAAATTTTGGGCCACTCATACTTTGGGACATATCTGCACAATATTTCATTAGATTCCATTTTGTATAAGCGTCTAGATATTACAAAAAAATCAATGCCCCATACCATAAGTTCTTTCTTTTGTTGTGTCAAATATACTTTGGGGGTTGTACCGGTAGACAAAAATTGAATTATATTTGTGAAGTGATCATCTCCGGCATGAACAAAAAAGAGATGCACATTAGGCAAACCTTCCTCCAAAATTGTAGGCTGATCACAAGTCTCAATCCATAAGAGGTGATCAGGACCAACATTTAGGTGCCCTAACTTCACAATTACCTCAAAATCATATTCATGGAACAAAAACAACAACCTGCAAATACCCCCCCGAACGTATGGTTGTTGACCAAGTATTTTAGAGCAGAATGGTCTGTATACATTTTGAAGTCTGCTCGTAACAGATAGTGCCAGAATTTCTACAGCACCTACACCATCGCTAGCCCTTTGCGCTCTATGGTTAAGTAGTTCTTTTTTGCCTTTGATAACTTCTGACTCACAAATACTTTGCGTGGTCAATAACTATTTCATCTGGTTGTGTCTACACAATACCTGGAAAAATACATGACGCATATACATGAACATGTATCTCCTTCTTACAATCAAGGAACACTAAAATGGGTGCGGTGATCATTTTCTCCTTTAAGACATCCAGACTCTTCTGGCCATCCTCGTCTCAGCAAAATGTTGCATCTTTTTTCAACATTTTTTCCATTGGCACAGTTATTTGTACATATGCTTTTAGGAACTTCCTATAATACCTGCTATGAACTAGTGTGGTGCACAACTTCTTAACGTTCTTTAGAGCCTCCAAATTATCTATTACTGCAATCTTGGCAGGGTCTACCATCAATCCCTTCCTGCAAACCACATGGCTGAAGAGTATCCCATAAGGTTGACAGAATATGAACTTCTCCAAGTTAAGGGCTATATAATGTTTTTGAAAGGTATCTAGCATGATGAGCAGACTAGCAACATGGCTCTTTACCAATCCAAACATTGTCCAGTCATCAAAGTAGACCTCCAAAAATTTGTGGATAAATTCCTTGAAGGTTGAAATTACTACTCGTGAAAAGATTGTGGACACATTCTTCATCCCAAAAGGTATCACTTTATATTGAAAAAAACCCCACTCAGTTGCGAAGGTGGTTTTACTCTGATCCTTTGGCACAATCTTGATATGATGGTGCCTCGAAAACCCATCAATGAAGAAGTAGGCTTCTTGCGCTCCAACATTTTCCAATACCTCGTTCGTAAATGGTGTAGGGAATAGATCATGGACGCATGCGTCATTCAAATTTCTGAAGTATATGCATATCTGAATTTCATCATGTTGCTTCTTTTCTTAGACCACCATTAGACTCACCCAGTCTAATTCCTCCACATGTTCAATGATCCTAGCTTCCAACATCTTATCCAATACCTTGCACACCTTTTATTTATACTTGGGATTTAATCGGTAGGGCCACTGCTTTACTGAATTTACATTTGGCTTCTAAGTGATCTTCGTGACACCCAGATCCCCTACTATACCTTTTAGATTAGAGAAATTTGTTGGAAACAAGTTCTGATACTCGTGCAACAACTTCATGACTTTATCAACTCTATCTTCATCCATATAGATGCCTATCTTTGTAAAATTTGGCTATGCTTCTCATCCAATATTCAAATGGTTGGTCCTTAATGGTTCTGCTATATCAAGGATTTATGCCTTAGGTCCCTCAACTTTGTGTTGTATTTTAGACTTAGGAATATTGATGTTTATGGGATCTTCTTCACCCTACTCCATAGTCATATTATAACATTCAAGTGCATGGAACAACTGCGTACTACAATCTAGATGTACCCATTCAACTAGCTCTTGAAGCATTTTGAATATTGTAGCCTTGATCTCTTGGAGCGTTTCATGTATACATTCAAACCCATCTTCAGAGTAAAAATCTAACAAAAAGCTCTATTTCAGGACATCCCATTTTGTAGTCCCATGTTGCATCTCAGTTTACAAATACTAGTTCATTCGGACAGTATCCAAAGTATGACAAAATGATCTGAAAATAGGGCTCTTAGGCTTCTTGTCTAACTTATAAGAACCTCTCCCACTCCCAAAGCTTTAAACATTCCCAAGTCTTAATGACTAACCAATGTGGAATTAATTATGTGCTTGAAAATATGAGTATATGCTTGTATTTTCTTTTAACTGATTATACCTTAAATTCTGTTGTTGTGTTGTAAGTTGATGTGCTCAAATTAATATACAAATATACATAAAAGTAAATAAAGTAGCAAAGGCAATGCAACAATAAAGCAGACACATGGAAAACAATATTACTTTGGAGTTCACCCGCAATTCTTGGGCTACATCTCCGTGAGCTCTAGCTAATTCATCTAGGCTCTATGGGATTATGGTATAAGTCCTTTTTACAAGCTCTTGGCTCAACTCTTGTTGTCTTTACATAGAAACAGTGGGTTTAGACACCATGTTATCCCCTGGCTCTTGAAGCTCTGGCTCTTGGCTCTGGCTCTTGGCTCTTGGCTCTGGCTCTTTGCCTCTAACTCTGGCTCTTCAGCTCAGGCTTCTTTCTACCCTCTATTAGTTTACAACCCTCTTGGCTTTTCACTTGGCTTCCAAGTGACTCCCTTGGCTGCCTTTTTGTTTTTGCGTTGCCTCTTTTGTGTTAGTTTCCTGCTTCGACTTTACTTTCGGAAACCAACAATCAACTACAATCACCATCAACAACTCAGTAGCCCTCAACCAATCAACATCTATCATTCTGTGGCTTTTAAGCTAAATCAGCGTTGTCTGTTTGTTTTCCCTTTTGGGCTCTTTGTCTTCCTACCATAGTCAGCTCAAATCCCTTCTCTGAGCAATAGAAATCATTACTAAATGCCCTCAGGGATGGATGCCACCTATTCCATAATGGATGGAGCCACCGACACTTTAAATCCTTGAGAAACAGTCATTCCTTGTTTATATAGATAATGATGTAAAACACAGGAAAATCCGTAGAAAAACATTGTTCATCCAAACATCAAAAGTCCTTAAATCTAGTCTATTTCCCTATTAGGTCCGTCCTCAACCGCTATCGCAAGTTGCTTCGGCCTTGTTCCTTTGTATTTAAAAAATACACTAAACTGTGCAAATATTGCAAAAAAATTGGCTTATGGCGAATTTCAAATATTATGTGTTTTCATTTCGAAACCCTTTCGGGCCCGGTTTCATCGGGTCAAGAAATTTTCCTTCGTATTTCGTTTATCCAACAAAAAACAAAAATAAAAAGAAAATCGTCATTTGACAGATTTCAAAATGTATTAAATTTGGTTCATATTGTCGTCGGGTCTGGCCATCGAAATCACATATATAACATATAACATATAACATATAACCACCCCTCTGTAATGCACCGATGCGATATTGTGATGAGACAAGTCGCAATCGCAGATCGCACAACCCCGAGATCTTCCCATATAGCATGGTTTATGCGAATGCCGATTATGATCCACTGATATCAGCAATTGTGGTATTGCATCGGCCCAGTCCCATCGCATGTTATGCCTCTGATTTCCTCCGCCTATAACTGCCGATGCAATATGCCAATCGGATCTGAACCACTGATCAGCCAGATCTGACAGCTCCTCTGCAGACACTATTGAAGCCTTCGATAAGCTCAATTTCATGGTTTTCTTCATGTTTTTCGGTTTTGATAGTGCTATTCTTCAAGTCTAAAACTTCTCCTTTCGCGCTAGTTTTGAACATTTATGAGGATTTTGAAGAGTTAGAGGGTTTTTAGGACCCATTTTCAAGGGATTTTGCTCATTTTTCCAAAACGATATAGGTAACTTCATTTAATGGTAACTTCTGCATCCTAAGTCAATTTTGGCCCATTCAAGTTGTTATAGATTTAGAATGAGGCAATCTCTATAATGGGGCTAGTTCCAGGAACTTCCTTGGACTTTCATTTTTCCTCTATGAGTCTATCCAAAATAAATTTTGGATTACAAAATATGTGAACCCACTACGACTATGGTTCTTCTCCCCATGCTTTCATCCATCATGCCAAATGCTCACGTGGATTGTCCTTCCTTGTGTATTTCTCCATCACGCATTTATTGGCATACCAAAACCTCAACTTCATCATTCTTCGGTACTCCTTCCAATCAGCGAAGCTATCCTTATGTGTACATCAACATTTTGTAGCGTAGCTCGTACTATAACATCTAGAGATTGGAACCAATGTTCCTCTGGTACATCCCTTTCAAACTTATCCAAAAAAAATTAACATCTTCTAAACCAGCATAAGAAGGTAAATTTCATCCCTCAGTGGATATACGTTGAAGTGACTTTCTAAGCATGTTACAACACAGTGATGATACTTCATGTAATTGGTTCTGCCAAAGCTCAAGCTCCCCATTAGAATCTAAAGTGCAGGAACTATCCCTATCCAACGTGTTTTTTCCATCCATAGTGGGTTTTATCTAGTCTTCATCGCATGCAAGGATCCTATAAATTTGGTCAATATCGTCCTCTTCTTCATAGTCACAAACCAGTTCAGTGTATCAGGTACCCTCCATTAGATCCAATGGAACAATAACATTGAGCTCCTTTCTTTCGAACGCCATTCGATGCTTTTTGAGATTGATGACCATGTCCATGTCAAAGGACCAATCAATGCCAAGTAGCATTGGGTAGGGTTTAATATCACTGAATATCTCAATTACTTCAAAATACAATAGGGTGCACTATCCTTCAATATCTACTGTTACCCCATATAGGTGCCCCATAGGAATGATATTTTACTGGTTTACCATTTGTAACTTGATAAGAGACCAATACAGCATAGGTATCCCCATTCTCTCACATGTTTTTTATGGATAGACTTTCACATGGGATCCCAAATTGAGAATTACCTAATCCATCTCATACTCTCCAATTTTCGCAGTTAGTCTCATCTTGCAACTAGTTCGCTTCTTTCTTTTCCCCACCTTGTTTATTGTGTGATGTTCAAGCAAAGGATTATTTCTTCTATTATAGTTATTTTTTAGCTCATGTAGCCCTTATACCACCTTCCTATCCCTTAGAAGCTTCATACAAGACTTTAAAAAATACTCTAGTAATGAAGGTTCTATGTCTTGCGTAGCATTGCTTCCTCTAGACTTTTCCTAGCTTCCTGATGTAGAAGTTCTCATGAAGCTCATTTTAGCCACCATAAAGATTTACTTTTCTTTACTTGAATTGACACAACCTCCTTTCCAATAGCCTTGCATACCCATCCATATTCTTCTAGATGCTTCCCCTTATGTTCACCAGTAGCTATACCACTTCGCATAACAATATTTATGCTAGGCTCATCTTCGCAAGGATCCGACCTCATCATTTGAATGTTCTGTGTAGGCATCTAGGTTTGAGTCTTCCTTTCTTGTATCTTTATGATGAGTACTAGGAAATATTCTATGACATGGTCAAACTAACTACAATACTAACATGAGGGGTTTGTCGAATTCTGACAATCACATGTGAAATGATTTTCTTCCTGACAATTGTAACAAATAATATGTCCACAACCCCTTCCATCTCCTCCTCCTCGCCCTATTCCTCAGCCTTGGAATCCTCTGTGTGCTGTAGTTGTGCCTTGATCTTGTGGCTAATTTTATTCTTTCATCTTATATGTAGGGGTCCTCTCCATCATTAACTCATAACTTCAGAAGTTGCGCTCATCATGACCTACAAATTTGCAAAAAGTCAAAAGCAATTGTTATGGGGTCTGTACAAACTTTTGCAAAATATGACAATTATCTCTCGTGTGTTTTCTAGAAATTTGACATATAACACACCATAATGCTACTCCGGTAACTGGACCAGTGGTATTTTCTGGCTTTATGGGAACATGGTGTCCCCCTATAAGATAACTCTGATATACTCAGTAATGGTCCTTATCATGACCATGTGTTGTAGACATATTTGGGCACTGCAACCCCAATCACATATGTCAATAAACCAAGGTCTCTTAAACCACTAAAAGTTTTGTTTCACACCCTAAAGGATCATGGTCAATTGATTACATCATTTTTCAGAAGTTCCACCTAAAAAAATACTCAAAACTGACCAAAGCTAAACCATACAAACTACTCCATGCTTAGGGTGCAATGCATACTAGCTTCTACACTAGCCAGGTGTGATGCATACTGAAAGGGCCTTCTGTGGGATGTGATGGGAAAGAGTAGACAAATGGCAAAGACAATTTGCTAAGTGGAAACCCAGAGAATCATCTAGAAACTTTCTATATGACACTTGCCTCTCTGAATTCTCCCAGGGATGAGTAAGAGATCATGAAATCTCCAATTGGAACCAAGAACTACTAGTGAAATGACACTAACAAAAAACCTAGAAGCTGACTCACTCTGCAAATATCTATAAATGGATCCCTCATCTGAGAGATCTGGAGGCTGGAATTTTGTAATTTGTAAGGAAGTGCTATTGGTTTCTCTTTGAGACATTGTATTGTTGGGTGATCTTGCTTTTCATGAGGTGAAGAGGGCTTTCATGCTAGGAGGATGATGCTGGATCAGACAGCTAAGTTGTAATCCTCTCTTCTACTATCAATAAAGTTATTTGAGTTTTTCTCCATATACTTGTGTATTTGTTAGTCTTACTATTTGTGAATGCAATTGTATGGTTAATGTATTTCTGATTCTACATTTTTTATGGTCTTATAGATCACTATGCTTTGATGGTGTTTTTTTGCTTTGCCTCTATAGGTATTATCTAAAGTGGGACAAGTAGGAAAGGAGTGGCAAGATCTATCAAAGGAGAGAGGAAACAAGCAAGGAGCCAAGAAAAAGATTCAGGTTGGTTCTCTCTGCTTCTCTCTTATCTATCATACATAAAGGAAATCACAAGTTACTTTGATTGTTTGTTTCTAAGATAGCTACACATCTTAGTGGGACTAGCAGATCAAAAAGACACTATTTTTCCTAGAAACAAAATGGCAACTCCACTGGGGAGTGATTAGTTTGTTTTTTTTTTATTTTTTTTTCCTTTATAAACTACAGACGGAGCGTGAAGTTATGCTAGCTAGCCTTTGAACTGCACTTGCTATGCAAGTTCAAAGTAGATCAACGCTACTTCAGTCAATCTCCAGGTTGGTTTATGAATTGAACATCTAACTTGCAAACATCCTAAGTGCCCTGGTGGTAGCTCAATAACCTCTTAAGATCATACCCTTTTACTTTGTTGTTACTGTCTATCATATCTCAGCCTAAATAACTAAACTTAGCTGCAAAATTTGAGCAAAAACCAAGCTCAGTTTTGTTTCCAAGTCCATTACACTGTCTGTAACTGGCAGCCTAGATGCATCACACTTCTCGCGTGTTTTAGGTGAGATGCTTCCTTATTTCCCTTAAGGATAGGTGTGATGACTGAATGATACTATTTCCTTCTCTGGAATTTGGTTTTTTCTTCCTTGTTTTCAACTCTATTCAGTAGTTTTGTTGCTTATCATCAGTATATCATTGTTGAAGCCTCCTTCCTTTACATTATTTAGCCTCCATTAATCAGGAATTGTGAATGTTTTTATGTATTTTTCATCATTTACAGTCCTCCCTTGTCAAGAGTAGCTTAATCAAACTGTCGTCTTTTGATTCAAAAGTGTCCCAAGTGTCATTTTAAGTCAAAAATAAGAGTGTCATAAAGTCTTCCTATTCTAGATAGTCAAATGTACTTTTGCCATTGTATTCGATTTGAATTATCAATATTTGAAGTGTCAAAAGTAGTTTTCCATTCGAAATCGAATGTGTCGTTTTAGTCTTCCTTTCATTTTGAAAAGAAATTGTTAAAGTGTCACTTTGAAGAAAATAGTTCAGATCTGTACTTAGTTTCCCTTTTTGGCATTCTCACATTAAGGAAACAGAAAAACAAATACATGCATGTGCATTTGCATTTAGACTACATGCGGAAAAAGATTTAGGAAAAGTGCATTTAGTGTGTGCTCTCTGCTCTCTGTTGAAAGAATCATACTCTTCTTTCCTTAGTAGCTAGGATTTTCATTGCTAAAAGAAAAAAAATGACTATTTTCATTTTAGATTGCATTTTTAGGAATTTTACATCTACATCACACGGTGAACCTTGAAAGACAAACTTCTAAGAAAGATCAACTCTTAAATAAACCTGAATGAACATAAAAACGCTTTGGAACTGTTATCACTCAGGTTGTCCCTAGGCTCCAGTAGGGATACGGCCGAGGTAACCACAAACCAATATTTGGACTGCAGGTTCTAGCCCACCTACAATCAGAGAGGGCTCTCTCTTTTATGATTTAATTTTGTTGATGATGATTTTAGGCTAGTTGTTTGGTTCAGGGGTTTTTGTTTGTGTTTGGATGGAAGGAAAATGCTTTCAAGCAGAGAGGTAATTTATGAAGTGATAAGTTTCAAACCATTGGGCATGGAGTCATGGGTTAGGATTACCAGTGCGTTTTCTTGGTCACAAGAGGAATATGGAGTGGGATAGTTGCACATAACACAACTTTCAAACTAAAAGGATGAATGACATGTAAGGAATGAGAGGCACTTAAGAATATCCCACTCAGCTTAATAGAGGGAAGTATGATCTCTATCTAGGGGCAATGAAGAATCCCTGGGTAACTGTCATGCGTGATAAGGTTAGGGCAAACATGAGCCACATGGAATTCATATTTATGCCTAAACAAAGGAAAACATAAAGAAACAACAGAAATTGAGCATAGAGTGTATTTAAACAAATTCTAAGCTAATCTTCTTTTCTGCTGTTTAGATGGTAACTTATGAATGGAAAACAGAGGTAAGAAGCACTTATTGAGTTATGCAAAAACACGAGAATTCCATAATCACTCTTTAACTGGTAAACACAGTGAACAATTCATTCTCCAAAGCTCATAAGCAGTCTTTGATTATAGAAACTATCAGGTATTACAGTGCGAGTCTCTCTTGGAGCAAAATTAGCTAAAAATAGCTTCTCGACCAACCAACCCTTAATACAGTCTTGAGGGTTGTTTTTATAGTGAAAATATCTCAAAATATTTATTACAATCGACCTAAAATAGGTTTGCAAAAAGAGCTTTCTAAACCTAAAATTGTGCCAAAATTAAATGCAGGTAAATATCTATTGAACTGTGTTAGAGGTAGCTGGATCAAAAAGAGTGCAATTTGGCCCTTGGTGGCTCGATGTAGTACTACTGGAATAACTATGCTTTGGGATTTGCAGTTCTGTTCTGGTGTGAGTTATATGTGCAATAACCGTGATTTGAGAGCCTTGAGTGGCTTCGCCCTTTTCTTTGACTTTGTTGGAAGGTGTTTAATTTTCACCTGCTTTGGGCTACTGCTAAGATCTTCGCTGATACTCTTCGCCGCTACATTGATGGCTCCGCTGCTTCCTGATACTCTTTGACATGCTTTCTGTCTGCATATTCAATCTGATACACTTTAATCTCTGTTCCTGGGCTCTCTCTGTCTTCAAATTCATTTCATCTAGAAAAATCGGGCAAGTTCGGACTTTTTCGGTGCAAAAAGGGCTAAGGAATCAAAAGATTCCCTAAATATTCCCCAATATCGCTCATTTCCCACTAATCGTGCATTGAAAACTGCCTCCCTTTCTTGTTCCAGAGCTCTGAAGCTTGACTTTCGCGCTTGCACGTTTTTTCCTTTCTTTTGGCTGCTGACGTCAGCTGTACGACGGATGACATCAGCCAGGTGACGTGGCAGGGTAACTCATACGTTACTGCGATGTGATAAACTTCTTCCGATGCGATCACAATATCGCATCGGCGGAGAACGAGAGGTTATTTATTTTGGAAATGCGATGCTTCCGACTGCCGATCAGTGATATCGCGATATCGCATCGGGAAAAAAGGAAAGGGGCACACCTGTGTGGTATAAAATTTTGCGATATGCCGATGCGAGATGGCTCACCAGGATCAGAAGAATGTTAAGGAAATCAGCAAGGGTTTATTGTGATCGGAAGGAGTGAGTATGTGCGTTTGAAGAGTATTTGAGGCCTCGGAAGGGGTCGGATAACCTAAAAAAGAATTTTATGCTTTGGAAGGAGTCCATTGCATTAGAAGATGGTTTGAAGGGGCAGCATGAGGGTTCTTGCCATGTTTCAGATAAACTGAGCAATTCCAGGGGGTACTTATGGTTATTTTCAACCAAGGGGAGGGGATATTTTACATAAGGGGATAATTTTCATAGTTTTAGTAGGGGGGATGGGGAAAATATAGGGAGTTAAATAATAATGTCGGTGGTTAATATGGATATGACAAGAAAGCGCTAAGTTTCAGAGATCTTAGGCTTCAAAGGGGAGATAGAGCTTTGTAGAGAAAGTATGGATCCTCTTGGAGTGAAGCAGATCTTCACCCAAGCTAATGACATGGAAAATGATGAACCTAAGAGATATCAAGCAGAGCTTGACCTCTTTTGGGGAAATTAGTTAATGATTTCGAGAAGATGGAGAAAGGGAAGTTAGTTATGCCTGGTTTGAGCCCCTTCATATGAAAAATGCTTGATGACTGTGACTTGAGTAGAGATGATACTTTAAAACATGGTAATGAACAAACATCAAGATTCTGTAACCTCAAAACTACCTACCCAACCTACTTACCTGACATTTTTTCTTCTTTTAGTTTGGGTGTACTTAGACTTGCAAACCCAACATTTCAAAATTTTCTTTTATGCCTTCCTATCTAAAAACTACCCTTATTTCTTCCAAGGACCCAGATTAAGCAGTTGGGCTCCTTTGATTCTCTACCTATCTAAGAATCTGCCAAGATTAAGCTGTTTGGACAGATTTTCATTCTCTATATTCTAAAACAAGAAATTAAAACCTAGGGAGACCAAGATTAGGCTGTTTGGACCTCCCTTTAGCTGAAAATTCTACAAAACTGGAAAGACTCTTCAAAATTGGAAACCAATTAGGTGAACTCTGGGTAGCATTCTTTCCTTGGTGACTGTTTAGAAACTATGGAGCATTGCAGCATGCAAAGTATGACATATTTGGCCTGTAAAAATGTCAATCATGAAATATGAGTAACCTGCTGCAGCAGGAGGCTAACAGTGGCTCCACTTGGGGATGGCTTTTCCTTGTGAGAAGCCAAGAATAGTAGGTTAGATTGCCTCGATTCCTCTGTTATTGCTCTACTTTGAACCTCTTAGTGCTGACTGTTGGATTGATTTGAACTTTTGGACTGCTAGCAGCACTTTCCCTTAATTGTTTTGCTGTTAAATTATGAAGCACCGCCTGCTTTCTTCTATGTGCCTTGGCATTATGGACTCTTACAACACAAAATCAAAGTGCTGATATTTACAAACGTTCTATGTACATCAAATAACACTGCCTGTTCTTTTCAGTCAAAAAGGATCATTGTAGTGCTTTAGCATTCGGCCATTGACAAGGCCTTCTTCAGCTGTGCTGCCATCTAGAGATCTGAGGAAATATGTATTATTGCCTTGCACAATGCTGATAGTTTATGGACCTTTCCACAGAAAATCGAATTTTGCATGTTTTCCCTTGTCCTCTCTTCGTGAGTCCCATCTTAGAACTTTGCTGCCCATCCAGAAATCTTCTACTTTAGCCTTCTTATCAAACATCTTTTTGAGTTTTTCTTGCAGTATTTGAGCTCTGTCATAGACTTGCTCTCTGGTTTGTTGAAGATGAATGGTTTGATTAACTCTTCTCTGTATGTCATTTGGTTCAGCCCGAATTTCCTGCAACAGTTTAATAGTAGGAATGCCCAAAGATGAAGGAAATTTGGCCTCCATGCCATATACTATTTCATAAGGGCTCATCCCAATGGATTTCTTGGTTGAAAGTCTATCTGCCCACAGAGCATTTGTGAGCTTCCTATGCCAGTTCTTCTTGTTTTCCTCCAGAAATTTCTTTATGATATTGATGAGGCTTTTGTTGGACGATTCGGTCAAGCCATTACCTTGAGGGTAGTAAGCTGTGGAGTGGCCCAAGGTAATGTGGTATTTATGGCAAAAGTTGATCATCTTTTTGGATTTGAAAGCGGAAGCATTATCAGTGATGATTTTCTCAGGGCAGCCGAATCTAGAAAGGATATTGCTCTCAAGGAATTGGATAATGCTGGAGTCGTTGGCTTGCCTACATGGAATGGCTTCAATCCACTTAGTGAAATAATCGATGGTTGTTAGAATCCACTTGTGCTGTCCTGAGGAAAAGGGATGAATTTCTCCAATGAAGTCGAGACCCCATTGTTGAAAAGGTTTCTCGGTTGAAATGGGCTTAAGGGGCAAGGGCAGTAATTTTCTTTTTCCTTCAAAGATTTGGCATTTGTGGCATGAAACAAAAAACTTCTTGACATCTGCAAATAGAGAGGGCCAATAATAACCAGCCCTTAAAATCTTGTCAGCTGTGGACTTCCAATATAAGTGTCCTCCACAGTCCCTTGCATGGAATTCTTTCATGATGTTGTTAGTTTCATTCATAGTCAAACAATTAAGCAAAACACCTTCATGATTTTTCCA
>APFE031162228.1:99933-131753 GCA_000404065.3 Pinus taeda | reverse complement strand
CGCGATGGTTTTCAGTCCATGGTATTGGATGCGATGGTTTTCTGGTCCATGGTATTGGACGTGATGGTTTTTCGGTCCATGGTATTGGATGCTTCGGCATGTATAAATATGTATTGTAACATTGAAAGGAAAATAATGAAAAAAATCAAGCTGGTAGTCCCGTTTTTTGGATCCAGGGGAAAATCTTTGTGCATATGTGTTTTTATGCGTTATTCTCTCGCATTGTTTATTTTTCTGTGATTTAGAATTCGTATGCAGGTAATTTCTGTACGGGATTAAAACCTACATCTTCCAGGAATAGGCAGGAGAGGTCACTTTCTTTTCCATGCATTAGGGATTTTTCTGAGCCTTTAGCTGAGGTCATAGTTTTTACACATCTGGACTCTCTGTACAACCTCCTTTGTTCACCTCCAAAAGTGGGAATAGTGTCATAAGTTAGATCTAACTTGATAGAGTCCCCCACCTTGGAACCTCAAAATCTAAATAGGATCATGTCGAACCGAGGGGGAATATATGCCACTACTATGTCCATTACCATTCTCTTCACAGGGATCTGAGATAGGTTTACCACCAAATCCTTTATCATTCGCAAGAATTTGATCGTCTTAGAGTCAAAGGAGTATAGGTCCTTGTAGGGCCTGGTGATCTACAAGCCCAGTTCTTCCATCACTGCTAGGGGCATGAGGTTATGCGAGGCTCTAAAATCCAACATGGAATTATGCAATAAGAAGTCATGGATTACTAGAGTCACATAGAAGGGTGCAGTAAAAGGATCAAGATCTTCCACATGCGGCCCAAAAACAACCATTGGCATCTCCTCTTGAAGGTTTAAACTGTCATGGGTTGGTATTGAGGTGGGTGGATACATGAAATGAGAGACTTAAGCTCAATAGGTAAGCTTCTTTAGAAGTTAAATCAGAGGAATAATAAAGTTTACCTTTTCAAGCTCCTTCTAAAGATTGAATGTAGGTTAGACTTTTTCTATACCTCCTAGCTCTACTTCTCCTTCCTTATCGCTGGAAATTTTTAGCAGAACATGTGCCTTCTTGTCTGTGTGTTCCTCAGAACTATTTCTTTCCATACCTGAGGAGACTTTAACCTTGGATGAGTAAGGATTCATCTTACCCCTCCCTTTATCTGGTATTGGGGGAATATCTTGGGAGAAGTTCCCTCTTGTTGTTCTGGTTCCCTTCACCTCTTTCTCAAAGATCTTAGATCATACTTTTAGTGTGGTTGTGATTACATGAAATCCGCAAACTATTTACAATAATAATCTATATCCTCCTCATTTGTTGTTTCTTCTCTATCATGACGTTAGTGAGCCATATTTTCATGTTCTTCTTTAGAGAAAGTGCAATACAAGTCTCCCTGCATCTCATGTGTATCCAATGATTTTTCATCAGGATCATCTTCTAAATATATTGGATGAGGGATCTGATCAAGTTGTTCATTTCTATCCCTTGGAAGTATCTGCAATGGAGGCCTTCTATATTGGGGTTATAACCCCGGTTGTTGCCTTGAGCACTCTGTTTGGAGAGACTTTTTTTCTCAAGGTCAAGCTTTCCAACCTTATGCGATAGACTCTTGATGAGTTTATCCAGTTCATCCCACTTTAGGTCTGGTGATTCTTTAGTTTGATCGTAGGAGGATGCATCTTATTTCCGTCTTTTATTCTCAATAAGTTCCTACTTTCCTCTTGACTTCCTGGATGAGGTGAAATTTTCTTCCACCTTAAGAACATCAATTTGGAGTTGATCCAAAGTGGGAATCTTCCTTTCTATTAAGGTAAAACCAAATTAAGATTCAAAGGCTTGCAAAAAATCCACATGAACAGTAGCTGGAGGAGGATTTATCTCACGGGGAAGGTTATTATACTTCATATTGAACCTTCTTATAAATTCTGATATATCCTCTTTTGGCTTCTTCCTTATAGCGTTAACTCTGTGAGGAAGTACTCATGATTTCTCTTTTCACCTCATTTTTGTGTGAAAGATTTTTCAAGTTCATCTGAGGTGGTGATGGAGGCATTTGGTAGGGCTTTAAACCATTTTCTAGCTTCTCCATCAAGGGATTGTATAAAGAGTTTCAGGACCACATCCAATTGTTCTACCTTTAGATTCTCAGAAAAGGCACAAAAGGCTTCAATGTGTCTTTATGCAGTGTTTTCATCCTCCCCATTGAACCTAGCTAGAAGCTTTAGGTAGTCCTAGGGCATAACACTTAGGGGCTGAGGTAAATTAAGAGGGGCATATTTATTCAACACAAAAATCAGAACAACCATCTAAATCAATGGAGGGGGATTGATATTTTCCTAAGGAACTTGGGCCAAAAACATAGTGGTTGGAGTGGCTAGACTGAAAGCAGGGTATGTAAGGGTTTTAGGAGTAATTCCTGAGTGTTGAGTAACAATAGGTTGAGGCCTGGATGAGGACGCTACAAAGATTGATGAGATGGTAGCACAGGTAGTAGGAGTTTTCTCCTTCCATTCTTTCCTAAAAAATAATTTCTCTGGGCAAGATACAAACGAGGTTTTCTACTGAGAGGTATCTGAGTAGTGTGAGGCTTTTTAAATTCCACGATGATAAATGATAATGGGGTTTGTGGAGTCACCAAGGTTATGTGGATTCAATTAGAATACCTTTGCTCACCTACACAAAGAGTTCTCAACTTGTCATATCCCAGGGGAAATTCCTTCAATACATTCCCTGACAACGACGCCAGAAGATGTTGTCACTCTGAGAGACAGCCTCAAATTTCTTACAAGACCAATGTGTGGGCACATCTAGATTCTGTGTGTTTGATATGATTCTCTAGAAATTGGAGACATCACACACACACACACACACACATATATGGAATGGGTTGGCTCATTCATCTGAAGGTATAAGTCATGTATTTCTGGTACTTCTTCACATATCTAGTTTACAAAAATATGGGCATAAAATAGTGGAGGCCAAATAGTTCAAGGACTTACATTTTAATATCCTTTTTATAGAGCAATGAGAGAGGATAAGAGGAAAGATCAACTAATCACATAGAGCTTAAATCATCAAGAATTCTACATTTAACAAATAGTGCTTTAAGCATTAGGAATTTCTACACTTATTTGAGTTACGGGTAGATATAATGGACAAAAGAGACGCTGAATGTTATGATTCATGTAGCACAATTTTAAAGATATAATCTCAATAATCCATCCATGCACATGCATTAATAAGTAAATACAAATGAATATGTGGTGAAGTATGAAATATTTCTAGCAACTATGATTTTGCATGAAATCAGAGAAGAAAAATGAACATAATGGGTTTTAACAGAGGTATAGCATACTATAATACTCGAAGAGGGAATCACCACCATTTACTTGATATTCTGATAGATCTTTATTATAAGTTCATATAGTCTAAAAGTAACATGTAGCTTTTTCTTTAGGCTTTTTGAACCTTTTTAAAGTGTTTCTTCCCCCTATTTATATGGAGAAGGGAGCGTTGAACATTTATTACAACAAAATATCTTCGGCAGAGTCTCAATTGTCAGGTCGACTAGCTGTCTTCGCCATGGATGGCTCTGTGGCCCAAAAACATTACAAAATATTAATTGCCTCACTAAAGGGTGGCACATTACACAATACCAAAAGTCAACAATCATATAAAAGCGTTAATAAAATATCTCCATGCCCATCCCTATTTGGGTTTCAAAATGTCACTCATTACCATACATTTTTCACCTATGCTTCCATTATATCACCCATTATTCACCACCATGTCACTTCATTTTCCCTATTATTCACCATTAAGTCTCATTATATTCCAAATATATTATTTAGCATTTTAAGAGAAATTCTGATTAAATATAAAAATAATATATTTTACTTTATATATGAATTGTTTTTTGGACATGGGTAGGTGCCAAGGAAGTTCCAAGACACCTTAATGTGCCCTTTGAATGATTCAAATTCGAATTAAGAGATAAACCCATGAGAAGATCCTGGACAAAAAAGGGTTATGTGCTAAGTGAGAAGATTATGTGAACTAACAAGAGAGATTAGTGGATGCCATTATGGTTTTGTTACTCATCCCATTGTTAAATAGGAGTACAATCCTCCTTCCATTTGTAATCTTAATTTTTGTAATCTTAGAATTTTGGATTATGTATCTTATAAGCTTAAGTTGTTTGTAATGGAGATTTTTGAAATAAAGGATCATACTTCAATTTTGCTTCACATCTGATCTCCATTGAAGGGTGTGCTTGTGGAGTTATGGAGGGCCCCCATGGCCTCACTTGCATGCTTATTTGTTTATTTTAGGTATAATTTATTTTACGTTTTTGTTTGATTTCAGTTTTAAAGTTTTTTGTTAGATGTTCTAATATTGGAAGAGTCTTATTTGAAAGTGTTCTTGTAAGAGAATCGTAAGATTTCAAACAATTATTAGATCTAGGCTTTTAAGTTCTTATTAGATGTTCTAATTTTGGAAGAGATCTTGTAGAATATGTCCTTGTAAGAGAACCATAGATCTCAAACAATTGTTAGATCTAGGTTTGATTAGTTATTGAAAGAGGTCTTAATGAATATGTTCTTGTAAGGGGACTTTAAGATCTTGGACAATTTAGGAATCCTTCTAAATCTATATATTTTAGATAAGTGCTTCTAAGTTTACCTTCCCGGGTTGACATTAAATTAAACTCTAATTGACATCATCAATTGGAACCCAACATTTTGGCGTCATTGCCGGGGAAGTGCAACTAGAAGGATTTAGTAATTATTTTATGCAGTTGTTTTTATGGACTAATTGGTGGAACTTGTTGACAAAGTTTGGAGCATTTTTTTTTTTTCACACATAGTTAATTTAAATTCAGTTTTTATTTTAAACCCCCCATTTGTCACTAATCCATCTACAGATGATGAATTTGACAATGTTGAATAGGTACTTCTTGGAGAGCAAGGACAAGAACCTTGAGCCAACTCTAAGACATGATTCTCACATACTTTCAAAACATAATGTAAAGTTTTTAAATCTTGATGTGAGCATGTTCGAATTTTTAGTCCATAGATGGCTTCAATGGAAGCATTCTTTTACTTAGAAAATAAAACATCTTTTAAGTCAATGTAGAATAGATTAGAAAAATAAAAATGAGATCTCATTAGAAGTCATTAGAAGTCATTATCATTAGAAGTTTTTAGTCTTGTTTTCAAAAAATAAATCATCATGAATAAATTCAGTGGCACATCTTTGCATCTCTATGTCTTGTTTATGTATCATGGGTGAGCCAGGAGCTTGATTATTGGAAAGCCTTGTCTTCCGAGAGTCTAAACGCCCCTGTGACATTGTAGAAAGAGTGTAGAAAATGCAAGATTTTGTCGCAAATGTTAATTGTGTTTTATCCATCCACGCTAACCTGCATAAATAAAAAAAATCAATAGATTAGTATGCTCTCTTCCTGCGCTTCGTGCGATCAGGAAGATCAGAAAATCTATTGATTTATTTCAAATAAAAATACTTTTGTTGGAAATTTATTTGCATATGACAATAAGAAATTTTGTAAATGAGCGAAATTCATCTTAAAAAAAAAACATTTAGAAAAACTTGTCTTTTTAGTTTTAGTTATAAAAAAAAAAAAAATCACATAATAAATATATATATATATTATATATATATTATATATAATTATATATATATTATATATAATATATATTTAAAAAAATTCTTTTGAAAATTAAACCATTTTTTTAGAAATAGGATTAATTCATTTTTTAGATTTTAGTTAAAAAAAAAAAAAAAAAAAAAAAAAAAAAACTAACTAATTCAATTATCAAATAAACTCCAAATGCATCCAAGGAACAAACCAAATGAAATTGAGGAAAGAATCAATAAGCTCACATGTTAAAATCTCAAACATTAGGGTTTATATTCTCATCATCATTTTATCACATCTCCAAAGGGTTTCATTCTTCATGTGGAATGATTTTCACGTGAGGAAATTGAAATTTTGAAAGGTAATAAAATGCATGCCAAATAGTCGTCGATAGCAGTGATAGATGCATATGCACAAATGGATAATAAATATTGTTCGACGCCTCACAATCAATGAATAAATGAAAACCAATAAACATCAACTAAAAACAAATTGTTCCGAGCACATATTTGAGCTTTCGAGCATATTGATAATTCTCCAGCAAAGTCTTCGTTCCCTTCTTGAATAATTCATGTCTCACGATCTTGCTCCCTTATCAACATGATCTGCCATGCTGTCTCACGTGAGCCGTGATGTCAATAGACGATATTGCCATGCTATCTCATGTCAATGTAAAACCTATCCAGCAATTCTTTTTGTGAATCCCTTTCATAGAATGTCTGAGGATATGTTGGTCAGAACACACAGCATGAGTGCTTCAATCTGACAGAGAGAATAACATTCGATTTGCTGAGTAATGCATCGCTGGTCATGATGGATTTAGAGGATAACTGACCCAATGATTAGTTCTCACTCATTTCAGTGCTTCATCCACAGCTTTTCTGAATTGAAATATCGGTTTCAAAAATTCGCAATGATCTCAACAAAGAAATCATGTTTCAAATTGCAATCAGGTTGTTGTAAATTCTATTCATGGACATTTTGTTTAATGCCAGAGATTTTCCAAAACTTTTGGTGGAACAAAATTGTCTAAAAATGAGAAAATCGATTTTTCTGTCCATGAAATGAGGGAGAGATAACACTCAAAATAATTAACATCTGATTATGCAGCAAGATGGCTTCTTCTGTTCCAGAAAGATGTGCATGTCTCTGCTCTGCCATAGCAAGGCCTGGTCGAGCATTAATTCCTCGCGTCACACCAAAATTTTATTGTCTTTTCACTCGAGCCAAGATTTGCTGCGTTGAGGATACCTATTGATGCTACACGAACATCACCTCCTTAGATTCGATACTAAAACTCTCGGGGTCCCATGTTGTGTATTGCTCGGCTCTAGAATTCCGTAGGGCCAAACTTAACCATTATTTCCAGCAGATAGGACATTGCTATGGCTTATTATTTTTGTAAAACCCTTGGCACTGTGTGGACTATCTTCAGATGAAGCTACAAAACTCAAATCCGTTTGCATTAACATCTCCTTAGAATTATTGAAACCATAACACAACAATGGATCACAACGCTCTTCTTCTTCTCACTTTATTGTTTCTATCCATGCTTGGCGCAGCCTTGCCCATAGCCTGTGGCGATGTTTTTTTAATAATGATCGTTAATATCTGCATCACCACATGCCTCATGGATTGATTTCTTTTCAACATCATTCTGATTCTGAACGCACCATCTGCCAGGAAGTTGTTCAAGCTTCATATACCTTATGAACTCGTACCTGTCACCCTTGCCAAAGCTCATACCATTATATTTCAGATTTGAATGCTATCTCAGATCTGTGGGATGATATTTTTAGAAAAGCAAGAAGGGTCGAACGCTCAATCCTCCTTCAGCTTGAAATTCTGAGGGACTCATAATAAACATCACATACTTGTTTAAAATCCTGTCGTGAATGATGCACATTTATTATCAAGAACATGAGAACATTGAAGATGCTTGGTAAATAAGCAGTGAAACTTTTGAATAATGTTGTATTAGTAGTCTTGAAGCCTTTGTTGATACAACCTTTAGAAGACTTATTGAAGCGGATTTGAGAGGAAACGTATTGCAGAAATGTTTGAAGTCTATTTGATGATGATTTGAAATAGTTTTGAAGCAGTATTATGCCTTTTATTTCTCATACCAAGAAGTTTTACACTGCCTAAAACTTAGCAACGCTACTGTCTGGAGTCTGGGAGCTTAATATGTGCATGTTTTGCACAAAAAATAATGACACAGGAAAAATTAGTTTTCTTCTTGAATTTTTTATTTTTAATTTTATTTGACGCATTTGTATTAACATCTTGCAAGTTTTAAATGATGCATATTTTGGCAAATATAAGATCGATCGATGATGACATGTGAAATTTAATATCATAGACGCAAATCATGAAACAATTTCGACGATCATCAGGATTTGATAGTTGCAACGAAATTGAATTTTATTTACATAAGAAGGGAATTAATTATACTCATTTCATATTTTAAAATGGATTTGTAAAAAAAATAAAATCATAGAATTGGGCTAACTTATACATTTGATTTTATTTAAATCTGTTTCATTGGTGTTTAATTTTTGCATAAAAGACCAAGTAGAAATTGATCACTTTTGCTTGGATATATTTATGTTTTGTGAATGCCAAGATTTTGCAGGTTTACATTAATCAGATGATCATTCAAGGAGTCTAATTTGTCGACAGTTGGACTTCCAACAGATCAATTTTATGATGAATCATGTGAATAAGTCCATATTCATTACAACCATTCTTTTATTCCCTTTGTAAAATTGTAAATCCCAATGAGTCCTCAATGCAAGCCAAAATCCCTTTTCCCAGCAAGTTTCAATTATGCAGTCAAATCTACTGTTTTCATTCCCCCTAACCCACAAAATAAAACAAGAAGCTCACTTACAAAAAGCTCACTTATTGTCATTTTCCTTGTCATTTCCATTTCTTTTTTTTTCTAGCATTTTCATATTCTGCCAATAAAATCCCGCTTCTACATATCACTGAGTCAAAGTTGTAGAGTCTAATTATCTTTGTAAAAACACTTAGAGGCTTGCATGCCTTAATGGCAAGTACTCTTGCCAATGAACAATGGGAGTACATTAATATCCCTTGTTCGTTGGATCTTGTAGGTGACTCGACCACGACAAATTTATTCGTACCTACAAAGATGTGTTAGGCATCCTGACTCCCATTGGAATCAATGGTGGGAGCTCTTGTGTTGGTTAGGGGCATTCATTAACGACCACTAAGTCAACAACTTCTTGCTATGTTCGACATCGAGACATATATTCACATAGTAAGATTTGTGCCATTGAGCGTTGAAGATTTGAAGACCCATATTTTGTAACAGATGAAGCAAACTTCCTTTCATTGTTTTTCCATTTGTCATGACTTGGGGACAAGTCAATAAATAAGGCTTGGGGGAAATGTAACTTCTATATTTTGTATACCTTCCAAGCCTTATACATTTTCAACCATATTCAACAGACTCATCAGCTTCATCAGACTATTCAGTCGAGGATCCAGTAGCATATACGACAATACAAATCCATCTTTCATCCACAACTTGCAGAAGAAGAGTCAAACCAGAATTGCAACAGCTGAACATGCATGATTCATCCACTTCTTTAGGTAAGTAAGGTATGATGTTTTCTAACCTTTAATCTTGAAATTCTTTTTAGATGCTAAAATGATGATATTTGTAAAATATTCCACTATTTCACTATTTCCTTTCTCATTAAAAATTGCCAAAAAACCATCAGTTGGGGACAGGAATTTCACACTTCATTTTTTATTCCCTCATTCATATTACATATTAACCCACATAGTCTTTCCACAATAAAAACTACTACAAAGTGATGAGCATATTAAGTGACTTCTTAAATGATTGATCTCAACAAAGTAAATAATGATTGTAAACACAAGAACCAATCATTAAAAAGAGATCTCAACAAAGTAAATAATGATTGTAACACAAGAACCAATCATTAAAATATGCAAATGCTTTGCAAACAAATAAAAGTTATCCAAAGATGTGCAAATTTAAAATGAAGTCCATGATTGAAAGATGTTTGTTACACAAGAACCAAACATCTTGTAAAAGGAAGCTCATCTAAGAAATAAATCAAATAAGTTATTGTAGTAGCTTGCATGAGGACATGCAAGAGCTTCAGTTGGGGAGTATGTTTGAGTTTCAAAATGTCACTCATTACCATACATTTTTCACCTATGCTTCCATTATATCACCCATTATTCACCACCATGTCACTTCATTTTCCCTATTATTCACCATTAATGGGTCTTATTTATATTTTCCAAATATTATTTATTTTTAAGCATTTTTAAGAGAAATTCTTTAGTTTATAGAATATATTTATATAGTATTAGGTTTATGATATTATATAATATATATATTAAGTTTAGATATTAAATAGAGTTGTTAGGTTATTAAAAATTATGTTTTTTACGGTCTAATAAAAAAAAAAAATAAAATAAAAAATAAAAAAAATTAATGTTTTTATATTTAATTTTAAACTTCATTATTAATCTCCCTGGGCGACCTGTGTTGCTCCTTCATTATTCTTTCCCTCTTGAGTATTTATCTCCTCCTTCTGGCTCTCCTTTTATCATCTTTATCATCTTTCGCTTTGCCCTGATGATGGATCCCATTTGGGATTCGAAACGTTGGTGTAAAAATCCTCTTACTGTGGATTCTCCGATCAAAGATTCAAAAAGCACAAACCACAGATCTCTAAGCATTTTTAAGAGAAATTCTTGATTAAATATTAGAAAATAATATATTTTACTTTATATATGGAAAGTGGGTTGTTTTTGTGACATGTGTAGGTGCCAAGGAAACTTCCAAGACACCTTTATGTGGCCTTGAATGATCAAATTCGAATTTGAAGAGATAAACCTCATGGAGAAGATCAAGGACAAAAGGGGGTTTTGTGTCTAGATGGTTGAGAGATTTATGGAACTAAAGAGATATTAGTGGATCATCATTATGAGTTTGTTACTCATCCCATTGTATAAATAGGAGTACAATTTCCTCCATTTGTAATCTTGAAGTTTTTGTAATCTTAGAATTTTGGAGTATGTAATCTTAGAAGCTTAGAGTTGTAATCTTAGAGTTGGTTTGTAATGGAGATTTTGAAATAAAGGATCATACTTCAATTTTGCTTCTACATCTGAGTCTCCATTGAAGTGGTGTTCTTTTGGAGTTATGGAGGGCCCCCATGGCCTCACTTGCATGCTTATTTGTTTATTTTAGGTATAATTTATTTTATGTTTTTTTGTTTGATTTCATTTTTCAAGTTTTTTGTTAAATGTTCTAATATTGGAAAAGTCTTATTTGAAAGTGTTCTTGTAAGAGAACCATAAGATTTCAAACAATTATTAGATCTAGGCTTTTAAGTTCCTATTAGATGTTCTAATGTTGGAAGAGATCTTGTAGAATATGTTCTTGTAAGAGAACCATAGATCTCAAACAATTGTTAGATCTAGGTTTCATTAGTTATTGAAAGAGGTCTTAATGAATATGTTCTTGTAAGGGGACTTTAAGATCTTTGACAAATTAGGAATCCTTCTAAATCTATATATTTTATATAAGCGCTTCTAAGTTTACCTTCCCGGGTTGACATTAAATTAAACTCTAATTGACATCATCAATTGGAACCCAACAATCCTCGTGATCGCTTCTGTTTCAGGTTGTAGTTTGCTGACAGTATGCCCCCTTGTGTTTCTCAATTAACTCCCGTCATTTCTGCCTTTACTGTTTGAACCATTCATCCTTTAAAGTTTGTAGTGGGCACTATTAGTTTCATGCCATAGTACTAGAGGAAAGGACCCCTAGGCGATACTTTGTCTTCCCTCTATATGGGACACCATGCTAGATAATCAAGTCCTCCCGAGCTACTAAGTCCTAGTTTACTTCTGTCAGCGTCGACCCCGATTTTGTGTCATAAAGGGCCTTTCTAGATCAGCCCATGTCGAGTTTGAATGCTCCATCTCCCTTATTAGTTTCCACAGCTTCCGACCCACCGTGCCTTTAAAGTTTTGCAAAACACTATTGGTGCCCTAATATTCCTAGTGATGCACTTATGGTCTAATATGGAGGAATTTCTAGTGCTATCCTTATCACTAAAACATTACGAAATAGGCGAGTTCTGATCCCCTTTAGGCCCCTTTGCTTCAACCCCTTTCTGTAATTCTCTTCATATGACCGAGGTCTTGAACCAGGTGCTTAACACTAAGGTGTTAGAGGCCTTAGACTCACGTACAGGAGCATTTTCCTTATATATATATATATAATATATATATATATAATATATATATAATATATATATATATATATATAATAATAATTATATATATCATATATATATATATATAGTCTCACATTTCGACGCTTTCTCATGCTTTCTTTTGATATCTCCTCTTGACCCTTGCGATCGCTGAACTACAAGATTAGGCCCATCGGGGTATCGTAATCGCAATGTGAGAGAGGAAGGCTCTTTAACTCTCGATTATGTGGATGCGAGACTTTAAGAAAGAAGGATGCATAAAATATCACATCCAAGATGGTTTTTCGAATCCAAGAGGTTCAGAAAGGACTTTGGTAGAGGAGGGACCATTTCTTTGTGCGATCGTTGATTGTCGATTTTCGATGGGTGATGTCATCACTTCCACGTGTCGCTTTGTGAGAGGCAACATGTGTCACGCGAAAATTTCCCTTTAGGACTCTAAAAATACCATATCAACATGCCACATGCCCTTTGTACCACCACATCATCTCCATACTACCACGCCATGCTCACATTCACTACCATGTGGTTTTAAACCATTTTCTCGCTTCTTCATCAAGGGATTGTACAAAAAGTCTCAGGACCACTTCGAGTTGTTCTACATTTAGATTCTCAGAAAAAGCACAGAAGGCTTCAATGTGTCTTTATGTAGTGTTTTCATCCTCACAATTAAACCTGGGCATAAGCTTTAGGTAGTCCTGGGCATAGCACTTAGGGGCTAAGGTAAATTAAGAGGGCATATTTATTCAACACAAAAATTGGAACAGCCATTTGAAATAATAGAGGGGGATTGAGATTTTCCTAAGGAACTTGTGTCAATAACACAATGGTAGGAGTGGCTAGACTAAAAGCAGGGTATGTAAGGGTTTTAGGAGTAATTCCTGAGTAATGGTAACAACAGGTTCAGACCTGGATGAGGAGGCTTCAAAGACTCATGAGACGGTAGAACAGGTAGTAGGAGTTTTCTTCTTCCACACTTTCCTAAAAAATAATTTCTTTGCATTAGATACAAACGAGGTTTTCTACTTAGAGCTATCTGAGTGAGTGTGAGGCCTTTGAAAATCCAGGATGATAAATGATTTTGGACTTGGGTCCCTCCGAGCACTTTAACACTAAATGCCCAAATCTCGACGATTTTCATGATTTCGGTGTTCGGTGATTTTCTGATCGTGTTTGTGTGTACCCTTTTGCACCTACAATCATCAATATGCGATATTGGTGCTCTACATTGTGTACCACTAATACATTATTTGCCTTGGGCCTACAACCATCGATATGTGATATTTGCTCTATCTTGGACCTGCCAATAACTGATTTGCAATATCGGCGAAGGGCTCATCGGAGATTTTTCTATCTTCCCCTATTGCTGCTTCAAAAGAGCGCCAATTGCGATTTGCGATGCGCCTGACCCTTAGACATTTTCCCTTTGTTTTCTGGTTTTGAAAGGGTATCTTCACTCTGCTCTAACTTCTAATCCCGGAATTTGTTTTTGGGCTTCCACCTACCATTGGAAATCTTATTCCAAACACCATCGAGTGGGCGGGGTCCTATTTAGCTTTTAGAGCTTCTATGGCTTGGAAGATGGTTGCAAACTTTTATGTTCTTTGGTGGTCTTTATGCAACTGGAACTCTATTTTCAGAAGGTGACAACAGGTTGAACATAGTAGATAAGGGTTGTTAGCATTTAGCTATGACTATGATGTTCATGTTGACCATGGTTGACAAAGTTAACCATTGTCAACTATGTTAATCATGTAGAATCATGTAGACCATTGTTGATCATGGTTTGGCCATGTTTGACCTTTGTTGAACATGGTTGGCCATCTTAACCATATTGACCAATGTTGAACTTGTTGTCTACAATTGACTATGGTCAACCACATAAGACCATGGTTGAACTTGTTTGACCTCATTTAACCAAGGGACTATTATCATTGACTTAGCTAACACATGGTTGACCATGACAACAAATGGTTTTATTTGTTACATTGTAACATCATTTTTCTATCCAATTTTGATGACATATGATGTTCATCACATCATGGCATCATTAATGATGCTACGTATCACATTGGGATGACATTTACTATTGATCATATTATGATGTTGTTTATTTTTCATTACATAGTGACAACATTTATTGTTCATCAAATTGTAATGTATTTGGCGTGAAGCTTGATTATCTTTGTAATTCAGTGGTATTCTTTCAACTTTGTTTGGATCTTAGTCCCTAAAACGGGGGTGTGGGGGGGCTTCCCCATGCACTATAGATGCACTACAGATATAGGGGGGTGTGGTTTGGTGATAGTATGCTAGGGAGCCCTCCTAGCAAGTGTTTGGGGGCAGCACCCTCAAAAGAAAATTTGTTTGAGATAATTTCCTTGTAAAATATTGTAATTTTGTAGTCAAACTATACCACTCATTGGGTAGAAAATAGGATTGTAGAAGGTATGTTAATTTAGGGTTTTTTCACTAGAAGGAAACCCTTGGTTTATATGAGGGAGTTGTATTGAAACTGTGTATTATTTTGTAAAAAAAAAGAAAGATAAGAGATTTAATACTATGTATGTAATAACTTTGAACATAAGGAAAGTGAGTGTATATGTAAGACGTTAAGGTCTTATAAGAACTATAGTGAAGAGTATATCACTAAGGTATTGGGAAAGAAGCCTAAGGATGTAGAAGAGTGGATTTGCAATCTATTCTTAAAATAAAGGAAATGAATAAAACATTGATAACCATTATTCAAATTACATGACAAGAGATAAGAGAAAGTTTGTCTTTGAATGAAGACAAAAGAGGTAGAGTTTCTTTTTGTAATAATGCAACAACAAAGATAATGGGAAAAGGAATAATGGTTTTGGAAAATTGAAAACCTCAAAACCTATTATGTGTAGATGGATTTTAACATAATCTTTTAACTGTTATTCAATTGTGTGACCAAGGACATGAAGTTATATTTAGGTTAGATGCTTTTGAAGTAAAGAAAGCATATTCAATAAAAAATAGTGAAGATATTTATGACTTTGAGTAATGTCTATGTGTTGGATGGTGGCAAAGAATGTTTTCATATGCAAAAGGTGGATGAAAATTGATTATGACATAATTGATTAAGACTTGTAGGCTTTGACCATTCAATAAAGCTAAAAACAACATGAGGCATTGAGAAATATGCCCAAAATATGAAAGCCACATGACATCATTTGTAAGTCATGTCATTTGGGAAAGAAAACATGTGTAGTTCAAAGCAAAGGAGAATTTTACATCAAGGCCATTGGAACTCATTCATATAGATCTTTATGGTCACCACTAGAAAGCAATATCTATGAGGTGAGAGGTATTTCATGCTCTTAATTGACCACTTCACAAGAGCTACTTTGGTTTGTCTTATTAAAGAAAAATCTAGATCATTTGAGAAATTTAAAATACTCAAGGCCCAAGTAGAAAATGAGATGGATTTGAAGATAAATTGTTCAAGGTCATAAAGTGGGAGAATTTACCTAAGATGAATTTAATAATAGTTTTGAGAAACATGGAATTAGGAGGTAGTTCTTGATTGTAATAACTTCACAACAAAATGAGGTTGTTGAGAGAATGAACATAACAATCCAAGAGTAGCAAGGGAAATGATTGATGAAGAAAAATTAACTCATACCTTTTGGGGGAAGATGTCTAAACAACAATCAAAAGTCTAAATAAAGCTCATCCAAGAGAAAAAATAAATAAGACCCCACATGAGCTATGGTATGGTAGACCAACCTTAATAAAAAAAAATGCAGGATCTTTGGGAGAAAATGTTATATTAAGAGAAACCAAGACAACCTAGGAAAGTTTGACTCAAGAGAAGATGAAAGAATGTTTCTTGGAACATTTTCTAGAAGCAAGGGCTACAAATGCTACAATAAAAATTGTGTAAGATTGTTGAATGCATCCATGTAAATATTGACAAGAAACCAATACATAAAGAAAGACTATAAGCTATGAGAGAAATCAGTTCATGCAAAATGGTAATGTATAGTGAATTGATGGAATCTAAATCATTGCAAATGTAACAAATCAAAAACAAATATTATTGAGCAAGATTTCTATACTCCAATCACCACAATGGAGTGAGTAAAAGTTCCAAGCATAAACAAGAGCTTGTTCCATCAGTAATGAACTTTTTCCTTTAAAGTAAATGTGCACAAGCTATTCATTGAGTTTTGCAAAATAAATATGCAAAAGATATCCATTGAGTTTTTAGATTTAAAAAAAAAATTGGAAAGTAAACTTGGTTACTAGGAAGCATGTACAATATATATCTATTTAGTTTTGAAAAAAATTAAAAAAGAATAAAATTTGTTATTTAGACCTGAGTTGGTATTTGATTTATTTTTTTTAAGTAAACTTTGTTACTAGGAAGCCAACTCAATATATATCTATTTAGTTTCAAAAAAATTAAACAAGATTAAAATTTGTTATTTGGACATGACTTCAAATTTTTTTAAATAAGAGAGTAAATTTTGTTACTAGAAAGCAGGTTGAATATATCTATTGAATTTTGATAAAAATGTAAATAAAAAAATAAACTTTATTATTCAAATGAAAGTTTATAATATATTTATTAAATTTTGTTAGAATTAAACCAATTTAAATGAAAAAATACATACTTTGTATGGAATCTTTCGAATTAATTTTAGAGATTCATTTAAGTACAGATCTAACATGAGCTAAGAGGGATGGAATTTAATCATGTGCAAACTTTTTTAGAGTGCAAAAGACAATGTGTTATTTTTCATTGTTTAAATTGTGTTTTTGAATGCTAAATAAAATATGCATGGATGGATGGACAAACTTACACATCTCCTTATACTAAGGGATAGAATGAACCTCTCTACTCAATATATGAATACACTAATCACTAGATATAAATCCCTCTCAAAATTTAAAATATAAATAATCACAAATAACAAACTGCACAAAAGGAAAAGAAATAAACAAAAACAAATAAATCAACAAAATATAAAGCCCATAAAATAATTTGATTAAAGTTCTAAATCCATTAATAACAAAATTATTTCTTAAAAATAAATCTGTACAAACCATTGTTATTTCTTTCTTAAGAATAGATCTGCACAATCTACTCATTAATTGTCTGTACAAGTTATTGTTATTTCTTTCTTAAGAATAGATCTGTACAATCTACTTGTTAATGAAGTCCATAAAAAATTTAATTAAGGTTTTAAAGTAAATGATAATAATTTTACAATTACACTAACTTTGTACAAAGTTATTCATCCAGTTTTGCAGAAAAATGAAATGAATAAACAAAATTCTCATACCGTGTGGAAATGAAAGGAAAGTAAAGTTCACTAAATTTTACAAAATTCAACTTAAATGAATAAACACCGATAATTAATGAATATAAACACCGATAATGAATGAATATATAGTTAGAACAGACACAGGCCCTCTTAAAAGTCCACATTTGGATTCAATACGCGACCTCTGTATATTGTCAGACTCATCCATATCTGGATTCAATACGCAACCTCTGTGTACAGTCAGATTGACAAGAGATATGTTTGCATTTTTCTTCGCGAGTTGGGCGATAAGCAGGAGGACCTAATCCGGGACTAAGGAATACAAACCATAATAACAAACTGTGTGTACCATATAGCATTGCAATAGTGTAAATTCCATACACCACAAAATTATAATCAAAGTATTTGCATTACTTGGAAATGCCAAACAATGTCAGAGTGAGAAGAAGAGATGGCAGGCGCCTAAATAATCCATTTCCTAGGTGCCCAAGAAGAGTTGGGTTCCTCAAGGGCAACCTATTTATTACAGAACCCCGGATCCAATCCCAACAGGCATTTGATACTGGAAAAAAATTTGTACTCAAATGGGGAATTAATAATGGAGGGACTGGGTTTGTGTCTGTGTTCTACCTTTCCCAGCTAGCAAGGAGCCTCTGGTCCACAGTTCCTAGTGTGGCTTTCATCTCTGCAGCTCTCTCAAGCTAAATTTGTTTGAGATAATTGCCTTGTAAAATATTGTAATTTTGTAGTCAAACTAAACCAAGGCAGAAAATAAGATTGTAGAAGATATGTTAATTTAGGGTTTTTTCACTAGAAGGAAACCCTTGGTTTATATGAGGGAGTTGTATTGCAACTGTATATTATTTTGTAACAAAAAAGAAAGATAAGAGATTTAATACCATGTATGTAATAACATTGAACATAAGGAAAGTGTGTGTATATGTAAGAGTTAAGGTCTTATAATAACTATAGTGAAGAATATATCACTAAGGTATTGAGAAAGAAGCCTAAGGGTGTAGAAGAGTGGATTTGCAATCTATGCTCAAAATCAAGGAAATGAATAACACATTGATAACTATTGTTCAAATTACATGACAAGAGACAAGAGAAAGTTTTTCTTTGAATGAAGACAAAAGAGGTAGAGTTTCTTTTTGTAATAATGCAACAACAAAGATAATGGGAAAAGGAATAATGGTTTTGGAAAACTGAAAACGGAAAGCTCAAAACTTATTATGTGTAGATGGTTTTTAGCATAATCTTTTAACTATTATTCAATTGTGTGACCAAGGACATGAAGTTATATTTAGGTTAGATGGTTTTGAAGTAAAGAAAGCATATTCAATAATAAAAAATAGTGAAGACAATTATGACTTTGAGTAATGTCTATGTGTTGGATGGTGGCAAAGAAAGTTTTCATATGGTTCAAAAGGTGGATGAAAATTGATTATGGCATAATTGATTAGGACTTGTAAGTTTTGACCATTCAATAAAGCTAAAAATAATAGGAGGCATTGAGAAATATGCCCAAAATATCAAAGCCACATGACATCATTTGTAAGTCATGTCATTTCTGAAATAAAACATGTGTAGTTCAAAGCAAAGGAGAATTTTACATCAAGACCATTGGAACTCATTCATATAGATCTCTATGGTCACCACTAGAAAGCAATATTGATGAGCTGAGAGGTATTTCATGCTCTTAATTGATGACTGATCGTTGGTCTTATTAAAGAAAAATCTAGATCATCTGAGAAATTGAAAGACCAGAGTAGAAAATGAGATGGATTTGAAGATAAAATGTTCAAGGTCATAAAGTGGGAGAATTTACCTAAGATGAATTCAATAATAGTTTTGAGAAACATGGAATTAGGAGGTAGTTCTTGATTGTAATAACTCCACAACAAAATGATGTTGTTGAGAGAATGAACATAACAATCCAAGAGTAGCAAGGGAAATGAAGAAAAATTAACACATACCTTTTCTGGAGAAGATGTCTAAATAAGGCTCATCCAAGAGAAAAAATAAATAAGACCCCCTAGGAGCTATGGTATGGTAGACCAACTTTAATAATAAAAAAATTCAAGATCTTTGGGAGAAAATGTTATATTAAGAGAAACCAAGACAACCTAAGAAAGTTTGACTCAAGAGAAGATGAAAGAATGTTTCTTGGAACATTTTCTAGAAGCAAGGGCTACAAATGCTACAATAAAAAATTGTGTAAGATTGTTGAATGTATCCATGTATATATTCACCAGAAACCAATACATAAAGAAAGACTATAGGCTATGAGACACAGATACAAATTACCATGAGAAATCAGTTCATGCAAAATGGTAATGTATAGTGAATTGATGGAATCTAAATCATTGAAAATGTAACAAATCAAAAAGAAAAATTATTGAGCAAGAATTCTATACTCCAATCACCACAATGGAGTGAGTAAAAGAACCAGAGCTTGTTCCATCAGTAATGAACTTTTTCCTTTAAAGTAAATGTGCATAAGCTATTCATTGAGTTTTGCAAAATAAATCTGCAAAAGATATCGATTGAGTTTTTAGATTTAAAAAAAAAAGGGGGGAAAGTAAACTTGGTTACTAGGAAGCATGTACAATATATATCTATTTAGTTTTGAAAAGAATTAAGCAAGAGTAAAATTTGTTATTTAGACATGAGTTGTTTTTAGATTTCAGATTTCTTTTTTTTAAGTAAATTTTGTTATTAGGAAGCCAATTGAATATATATCTATTTAGTTTCAAAGAAAAGTAAACAAGATTAAAATTTGTTGTTTAGACATGACTTCAATTTTTTTTAAATAAGAGAGTAAATTTTGTTACTACAAAGCAGGTTGAATATATCTATTGAATTTTGATAAAATGTAAATAAAAAAATAAACTTTATTATTGAAAAGAAAGTTATAATATGTTTATTAAATTTTGTTAAAATTTAACTAAAAAAGAAAATCTGCTGCTTAAAAGTAAATTGAATTTTATAGAACAAATTTAAATGAAAAAATACAAATTAATTTAAAAGACTAATTTTAAGTAAGGATCTAACATGAGTGGAGAGGGATCAAATTTTTTCCCTGCAAACTTTTTTAGAGTGCAAAAGACAATGTTAAATTGTGTTTTTGAATGCTAAATAGAATATGCAATGGAGAGACAAACTTACACATCCCCTCTTCTTGGGATAGAATGAGACTCTCTACTCAATATATGAATTCACTAGCAACTAAATATAAATCGCTCTCAAAATCTAAAATATAAATAATCACAAATAACAAACTAACTGCACCAAAGTAAAAAAGAAATAAACAAAAAAAATAAATCAACAAAATATAAAACCCATAAAAATAATTTGATTAGGGTTCTAGATTGATTAATAACAAAATTCTTTTTTAAGAATAAATCTTTACAAGCCATTGTTATTTCTTTCTTAAGAATAGATCTGCACAATCTGCACAATCTACTCATTAATGATCTGTACAAGTTATTGTTATTTCTTCCTTAAGAATAGATCTGTACAATCTACTTATTAAAGAAAATTTAGTTAAGTTTTTAAATTCAATGATAATGATTTTTCTATTACCCTAACCTTGTACAAAGTTAGTTAATCATCGAGTTCACAGAAAAATGAAATGAATAAATAAACTCTCATACTGTGTGGAATAAATTTAAATGAATGAATAAACATTACTATTGAAAAGGAAAGGAAAGTTAAATTCACTGAATTTTGCAAAGTTTAACTTAAATGAATAAACACAGATAATGAATGAATACATAGTTAGAACAGACAAAGGCCCTCTTAAAATCTAAAACAGCAAAATATAAAAAGAAGAACAACAAAATTAGACCTCATGGATATGATAGGTTCATACAAAGATGAAACCCATCAATCAATCTTATTGTTCATCTTCATCATGTTCTTCTCCTGGAGCTGGAAAATTCAAATCAAATGACTTCGGAGTGGCTGTTTCCTTTGTAGGAGGATCATTGCGGGAGAGTTGAATGTCCAATACTAGTGAAGAGGAATACAAATCACAGGTACCAGTCTGTAGGCTGGCTGTAGGAAGCTTTTTGTTCATTACACCTGCTTCGACCCACTCATTGTTGTTGGGTTTTTTAATCATGTCAGGCGCCACAATTTTTCCCCACAACGGCATCACCATTGGCGGCAGTTGTTGTTGCAGAAGGATAGCGAAGTCTATCAGATTGGTGGGAATAATATTGGGAATACACCATGGACTCATGCTGTGTTCCTCCACTCTTTGCGTTTCCAATCCGTCATTCATATAAACGTGCGTCCCGGGCTTTATTTGTTCAGAGATATTGACAGACAACCCATTCTTGTTGTTGTCGTGATTAGCAGGCGGAGAGGGAAGAGGAGCGTTAGTGGCGGCCCGGGTGCATCTCTGGATGTCGACTGTATCTAGAGGGAGGGAGGGAGCTGGGAAATTGGTCTTCGCCTTGACTCCTTTCAGAGTTCTAGCGGCATTATCATATGCTCTTGCTGCTTCCTCGGCAGTGTCGAAGGTACCCAGCCACCTGCGTCTTTTAATGGAGGGATCTCTGATCACAGCCCCGTATTTACCCCACGGTCTCTTTCTCACGCCACTGTAATTCACTTCCTTGGCATCATTCACATCCTCGTCCATTACCTACGATTTGTGTCTGTGGGAGCCATTAAGGTATTTCCTGTTACAAATGGAGTGACAGGATACCCAGAGGTTGAACAGGCAGCGAAACTGTTGGTGTCACCTCTCTAATTCGTAGATCTCTCTCATTCCTTGCAAGCAAGAAGACGAATGTTGGCCGTTCTCTTTCACTACGTGAATAAATAGATAAAGGAATAAATTTGATGGAGCAATGGGCAATGTTGGAGGTCAAAGTCAAATATAGTTTGCCACAATCAATCTTGGAAACAATGGAGTTTCATGGGTAATTTGACCAGTAAAAATTTCAGTTCTCCAACTCTTGAATGGAAGACAACTGTAAAAAGATTTATTTTACAAATTCCCAATAGAAAATAAGCGCAACTGGTTTATTTTCCAGATTTCAAAATGGTCAAAGAACACAATTTCTGCTGTCCCACGGTTTCAAGTTGTTTGTTTATGGAGTGCTCTATATTTTTTTTTATGTACAATTTAATGTACGGTGAGGAAGGTTGTAATTTTTGTTACAAAATTATCGGAACGGGCATGGGCCTTTTAGACGCACTTGTGGGCAGTTGGGCGGCTTATCTCCATGCTATTTTCTCTTTCACTTTTTTCACATGTGTAACAACGTGCTATTTTCTTTTTCACTTTTTTAATTTTAATTTTATATGTTTTTTTGGGTATAATTAAATTGGTGATTTTTGTGATACGAAGTATTGTGTAAATTAAAATATTCAAGGTTTAAATTTTTTAACTCATGTATAGAGAGAAGGAAAAATTGTACATTGAGAATTATAATAGTAAAAACCAAAATCAACTCCATATCACAAAAGTACATGACCAACGCAGTAGCAAATTCTTATATATATATATATTTATATATAATTCTTGAGGTGGTTGAGTGCTTAATTTTTGGCTTGAGAAACTACCATCAAAAGAATTTAAGCTATTATCATCACTCTTGACTTGTACTTAGCCAAGTTCACACTAACCCGTAACATAGTTAGACTTTTGTCTACGGAATTTCAAACCAATAACTTTCACATCACAAAATACCTTAACAATATACACTCACCATTTATTCTATACCCTTTAAACATTTATAACTTTTAATCAAAAATAAATAAATAAACTTTTATTTTTAAATATCAAATAACAAATTACACCAAATACAATTTTAATATATATATGACCAAAGATTTTATGCGATACATGGTTACACGATCTTGTACCTTTACAGGGATGCTCGATATCAATTTAAAAATAATTATATTTTAACATTACTATTTCACGTTAAACACATTGACCGACTATGAAAGCCTGTATGTGTTGTTTTTTCTCTCACCTATTTTTTTTTTCTTTTCCTCTCACCATCTGCGATTGTTATTATCTTTGTGATATATAATTATTATATTTCTTAAAAAGAGAAGAAATGTGTTGTTTTTTCTCTCACCTATTTTTTTTTTTCTTTTCCTCTCACCATCTGCGATTGTTATTATCTTTGTGATATATAATTATTATATTTCTTAAAAAGAGAAGAAGTTACGGATGATTTTTATAAATAATTTAATTATTAATATTAAAATAAAATTTTAATAGTATAATTAATTAAGTATGATATATTTAATAAAATTTTTTAATTATGAGGATGTTAATTAGCATAAAAAAGGTAGAATATAATATTGATTAATGTACTTTATTAATGTGGTTGTGTTAGTTGATTTAATCAACATAAGTGGGATGGATTAGAGGACCGTAGTTGACTACGGTTAACATCATCTAATTATGGTTAAAAAATGGTTGATATGGGTTGAAAATGGTTAACCATGGCATTCAATCAACATAAGTGGGGTGGATTAGATGACCATGGTTGACTATGGTCAACATCATCTAATTATGGTTAAAAAATGGTTGAAATGGGTTGACAATGGTTAACCAGAGCTATTGAGGGTTGTTGATGGTTGATGATTGTTGAGTATGATTAAAGAGGGTTGATAGGGTTGGAAATGGTTGACCAGGGTTAACAATGGTTAACCATGGTTGTGAGATATTGAGGGTTGTTGATAATTGATGATGGTTGAATATGATTAAAGAAGGTTGATATGGTTGGAAATGGTTGAAGAGGGTTAATAATGGTTAACCATGGATGATGGTTCACTATTTTTTTTCCTTTTATTATACTTTTAAAAAAAAGAAGCTTTTCGTCCTAAAATGATGTTACCAAACCATATATTTAAAAATATTTACTATAATTAATTAAATTAAACTAATATAATAAAAATTATTAAATTATAAAAAAAAACAAAATAAGTGAAATTAAATATTTCACAAATAAATTAATAAAAGAAATACAATTAAATTAATAGGATGAGCCTCGTTGGAAGGGTGACCCTAGATCAAACCTCATGGGGTGGTTGTGCCTTGTGCTAGGGGAGGAAACATGCTAAAAAATATAGTTAGCATAGCAACATGCTAAAAAATATAGTTAGCATAGCGTTGGTATGGGCCACACCGGGTGCGTGGTTGTGCCCTATTCTAGGGGTAGGATACATGCTAAAAAATCTAATCAACATAGGGTTGGTGTGGCCCACACCTAGTGTAATAAAATCCTCTAGAATGATAAGGCCCATGTTGGGTGCAATAAAACCATCCAAAATGATAATATATATATCGAATTGATCAAATCAAGATTCTAACGACTAAATGACCTATTTTTCCACTATGGTAAATGTGCACAAGCTATTCATTAATTTATACAAAGTAAAGCATAGGGTTGGTGTGGCCTAGCCCTATGCGATAAAATCCTCCAGAATGATAATATATATCGAATTGATTAAATCAAGATTCTAATGACTAAATGACCATTTTTCCCATTATGGTAAATGTTCATAAAGTATTCACTAATTTATACAAAATAAATCTACAAAATATATCCATTGATTTTTAAGAAAAAGTTAACGAGAGTAAACTTTATTATTTGAAAGCAAGTTGAATATGTCCATTGATTTTTGAAAACAAATACACAGGAGTTAAATCTGTTACCTAGAAGCAGGTTGAATATAGTCATTGAGTTTTGAAAAAAATGTAAATATAAGAGTGAATTTTGTTATTTCGAATCAGGTTGAATATATTCATTCAGTTTTTTTTTTGTAAGCTTGGGAGGACCTTTTTCATTCATTTTCATAAAAAAAGAGCAGGTTACATTCATGTTCAAATGGTGAGGTGACCTTAATATGCCCAATGGGAAACCATATCTGTTCTTACCGCATTATAAGTCATCCATAAGAAAAAAGGTTTAAGATTGTCTAACATAGCTATATATGTCTAATCATTCTTAATTCTCCTAGTATCTAGATATCAAAGACATAATATCAAAGTCCACAAAGCCTTCATCTGTACAGAACAAAAATTAAAAACCACACTATGCGTATCATACTATTAGTCATGAGAAGTGCACGAGTGTTGAATCATTCGCGCTCAAAGAAGTTAATTTTGTCTGAGGAAGACATGGAATATGCTTTTCTATGCTGCAGAGGTAGGCATTTTGTTGTTGAATCTAGAGTTGTATGAGATGGAATTCCTTATGAATTTCTTGAAGTCTAGGATCAGTCCTGGATGGGCCAGCTATAGGAGTTGTCATTTCTCTTGCCATTTTATTCTTCATCAACTAGTAGAGATAGAAAATATGTTTATACTAAGAGTACTGACCTTTGGAATTTCCACGATCTGTCACAAAATCTCTCCATTCCTCCACATCCAAGTCTTCATAAACTTCCTATTGATTCAGTTTTGCTTCCCATCCAGAGATGAGATGGCGAATCTGAGGCTATGTACTAATCTGATATGCCTGAGTTGATTCCTGAATGAGACCAAAGATCAATTTATGACCCCTACCCTGAGTTGGGCATGGTTCGGGCTGGCTGCCTCCTTGCCAAATCACAGCACACCAGTTCCGTCCCCTACCTCCTCTTGTCGAGGTTCCTCTGCTAGAGGAAGGGTACACCATAATATAATTCCAACAACCACGATAGTGATAGGGTACCCTGAAATGATAAACCAAAACCACCAACTCGAAGCATATAACTAACTTAAGAACCTGATGTGTGCACTCATAATTGAAGCTTATAGGTATATCACAAAAGAGTTCCACATAACTATGAGCAACAAGTCGATAAAACAAACTTTTTCTCGCAAATCTGAGATGGGTATGCCGAGATAGGTTGAACACATCAACCAAGAGCTCCCCAAGTTTTCATAAGACAAAACATATAATCCATTCAGGAAAATACTCTCGTAGAAGACCCCTTCTCTTAAAGTTCAACATGTACAACAAGAAAACAAGATAAAAGACTAAATAAACCATGCAGAGAATGCAAACTAAATTCCAATGTTCAAACCCCAAATACATGCCCATCCAGGAAAGTAAAATTCCATAACAAAAAAAGACAGTTCGACCATATTGAGACTGCACATTAGAAAAGACACCTTTTTCCTTCCGAATTTCACGGGGTATTGTCTTTCTACACCAATGGATTAGAAGAAAGAGATTAAGTGTAGGGGAATGGAAGAGAAACAAATTGAGAAAACATACGCACTAATGCAGACCACAGGGAAGAAGATGAGACCATTGAAACTAGGGTGGCGGGTCTCATGGCAAGCCTTAAAGAGCACCTCAGAACTTTCCACCAGACTTGTAAACATACTAATCGAGAAACCTCCCACTTCTTCTAATCTCACTGCAAAAAACCCTAGTAAGACAATGTCTTATCAGTCTCCTTATTCTCCACTAATACCATGTATGTGTATTTCCACCTTGGAGAGGATGGAAAGTGTGTGAAGGCCAAAACATTATCTCCCACCATCCTTTCTCATTAAAACACTATTCGTGGCACAGATCTTGCAATATCCAACTCTTTTCTCACACCCTCATCGTGGATCTCTTATTCATAGCTTGGTTAGGACTAGTGCTATCTATAGACTCATGGTCCAGGATATGCCTTAGACTATCCATCTCTTATCTAAGGTCTCATGAGGGCCAAGGAGAATCTAGAGTCCTTCCGATATTTAGACATCCCCAGTTTGCTAAAAAATCAGTTGCTTTATTTCCTTCTCTCCTGAGATGGGAAGGAATGATGTAGTCAAATTAGGGTAGAATATCGCTTATGTTCTGCACCAAGGAGGAAGTCCTCCAACTATGACTAATCTTCTCATTGTTGGATCCATGATTCATTTTTTAATAGCCACAATCATCAAATTGGAATCTCCTTCTATCACCAATTTCCTATAACCTTCTCTTTTGGCGATGAGGAGGCTTTGCAGAACGACAATGAATTTTGCCTCATTATTACTAGCATAGCCACAATATGTTGCATAGATGAGTTTTATGTCGTTTTGAGAGTCTCTAAATAAAATCCCAAAGCCAACCGTGCTAGGGTTTCCTTTGGAGGCACCATCTAAATTCGGTTTTAAAAATCCTTCAAGGGGATAAAAGTAATGGTTCAGAGAGGATCTAGGAGATATCATGAGTGTTTAAGAAGAAGGAGCAACCCTTTGGGGGGATATATTCAGATGGCTAAGGCTCCGATATTCGTGAGGGGCAACCTGGCAGTCATCCAAGTGCCATCGATCTACTAAGATTATTTCTCTTATATTCTGGATAATCTTGTCCCATACTCCCTCTTGGGGTATTCATTGGTCTTTAAATATTCTCTAGTTCCTTTCTTGTTGAAGGAAATGTAACTAGGTTCGGTCTTCATAGATGTATTTTTGATATTTGTACATATTCAAGAAAAGAAATATGATATTTATAATATACATCAATGAGTTTCATGCTCATTGAAGTAGTTCTAGCACATGTCAAAGTGTTATAGGTGAGTCAAAGAGTCAAAAGAATTATGTTGAAGACCTTAAGGGCATGTTACATCATGTATAAATATATATTAAAGTCAAAGAGAAAAACCTCCAAGCAAAGTCAAGTATACTCCTATGCAAAGGCACCATCAAGAAGCTCCTTCAATCATGCTAAACCACCATAGAAAATTTCCAAAGTCTGCTCAACAAGTGAGCCTACACACAAGGTGACAAGTCGGCCTTCTAGTCGGCCTAAATGGAGGGACATACCTCTATATATAGAGGTTGTCAACTCCTCTATAATGCATTCAAGGATCTTTGAAATAGGCGAAAACAAGGAACTGAGATTAGAGTGAGACAAGAAGAAGATAAAGAGCCTCTAGTGTAGCAAAAGAGGGATAAGTCTAAGCGAAGATTGAAGGATTGTTTCTAGGGAAAAACACAATCACATGTGCGAGAAACAAAGGGATTTTTGTGGACATATTAGGAGCAATATAACAATCCCATACTTCTCATTGTTTGGGATTGAAGCTTAGGCCTATAAGGCCTCTCATTGGAGCGAAGAAGAGACTCTGACATACGAAGTAGAAAAGAACCAAATATACCACAAAACCTCCCACTTGTGTGAGGTTTAGGGCTGCAGTGCTGCCACATCAAGTCTATAATGTTACATGAAGAAGAAGCTCAATTGATGAAGAGAAGAAAAGAATCACCCTATGTGAGTAGGTACACTTAGGATCAATAAGAACATCTCTTCTAGAACTAGCATAAGAGAGCCTACCACCAAGGAGTAGGAGAACGAAGTGTCAGAAGAAGGAGGATGAAGTTCTGGGAAAAAAAAGCGTTGGAAGAAGTGCCAGGGAATAAGGTGCAGAAAGAAGGAAGGACTTGACTTGTGCTTGGAGGATACTCTTATCAGGGGTCTAGGGTTCGGCATTGATCAATAGAAGCTTCAATAAGAGAAGTTCACTCAAGGGTTTTCCTCTCAAAAGAAGAGATGTTTTGGCCCTGGTAGAGAGCCAACTTCATGTGTTCTTGGTTTTATGTTTTGGTAGAATTTTGATGAAGTACACACATATGCACTAATAAGAAGAAGAATAAATTAATAAGCTAATAAGGAAAATTAAAAATACTCCACAAATTTCTATTAAATAAGGACGAATCACACTATACTAATTTTCCCTAAGATTCTTCAACATGGTATTGGAGCTAAGGTGACACATCAAGGAAAGGGAAACTCAAGAACACTCATCAAGGAGAAGCATCTACAAAGTCGAAGCATCAAGCCTAGAAGTCTCAATCGCTTCAAGGACAAGAAGGGTCTACAATCCATCATTCATCAAGGAGGTTTGCAAAGCTAGAAGAAGAGCCTTACATAAAGGCATCTACAAAGAAGAGCAGATTGAAGAAGGACCTAAATCAAGCTACAAGTCATCAAGAAAATCTCATCATCAAGCAAGTCCACTTGAAGAAGGAAACTTGAAGAACTCAAAATCCTAGGAAGGCAAGCCATAAATTCTTCAAGGAGGAAGCAAATTCGTTACATCTCAAAATCTATCAAGTAAGTACATGTCCCCTTCTGAATATACATCAATGTCTTTTTTCAAGGAAAGCAATAAATTGGTACGTACCAATAACTTTCTTGCATGGAAGAAGAGGACTGATCTACTTCTCAAGGAGAATGAAATCCTAGAACATGTCAAAGGTAATAGCATTATTCTTGCTAAGGAACAAAATCAAGCCTTAGCTAAGTACAATAAGTATGAGACAAGAGCTCAAGGGATTATGACAGAATCAATCAAAGACTCTCTCATTCCCTATGTCTCCAAATTTGAGACATCGAAAGAAATGTATGATAAGCTAGTAGAGATATTCTCGGTATCCACAACTGGAGAAGTGATACCTCTGAGGAATGAATATATCAGATGAAGATAACAAAGGAAGGAATAGATCCCTACTTCATGAAAATCTATGAAATGAGAGATCAACTTCAAGAGCTTGGGGAAGTCATGTTCGACAGAGGAATGACCATTGTAGTACTCAATTCTCTACCTGATGATTGGGGCAACTTCACATCAAGCATATATGCCAAGAAGGAAGCAACCATTACTTTCTATCTTGGATCTATCCCCAATACTTTCCCTTTTGAAAATTTTGATGAATTTCCTATAGTCTTGGAAAGGCAATGAGCCATATGGTCCCAATGTCTTAATTTGAAACTACATCCACTACTATTTGAGGAATATGCCATACAATTTGGATGGATTCCTACATTTTATAACTTCCATGGATAAAATTTCCATGGCAGCAAGTTGTGTCTCATTTTCTTGTAGCTTCTCTCATAACCTGGTGTTTTTTTTCTTGTAGTTGTTCCCTCATGATTTACTCTCTTAATTCTAGGTCATTCAATTATTTTCTCATCTTATTGAATTTATCCTCCATGAGAACCACATCCTCTATACTTTTGGATTTTGAAATTTTCATCCATCCATGTGTTCTGCCTCTTTCCTTCTCTAACTCAAAAAATAGTGGGATGGAGAATTTCTCAAGTATGATCTTGCCTCCCTCAAAAAATTTGTAGTAAGGTTCTAGGTTGGGCTGTATATCAAGATCTTGAAGTTCTTTGAGACCTTTTCCTTCTTATTTTAAGGTGTCTGCTCCTTCCTATAGCACTTCCTACTGCTCCTATAGTACCTGCAAACATTGTTCGAAGAAGCTCGATGGCATCCTAGGTAGTCTCTGATAGAACTAGCTTGTTCTTCTCTAACTGTTTCTTGAAACGAGTGATTATACAAATGGAGTAAAGATTTGTACTTAATATTCCATTTGTGGTAAACACTCATAGCTTTGTGATGACATGGAACTTGAACAAACTTCCCTTTTCTACCTGTTGTCCCCACTCCTTGTAATCATCACCTTGCTCGTCATGATTATCACATCACTCCTTGTAATCACCACCTCACTTGAGTTGACTTTTCCACGTGCATGTGTAACTGAAATGAAATTTAGTTTACTAATCGAAGGTGGCCAAGTTTACTGGCCACCTCCACCCAATAAAAATTCCTTTATCGACCATTACACATTTTATCATAATATGCATAGGGAATAGGTGAGGGTTGTCTTACATGAGCCTACCTGTGATGTCGATGTGTTGGAGAAGCTCACATGTTGGAGTTGGTACTCATAATAGGATGATCCATAAGGTGTTGATTTCTTTTGTTTCTTCTGCATAGGTCCTCAAAACTTTATACTTCTTTGACTAATAAGATTGTTGTGTGTGTAGTTTTCTTCTCGGTGTCCAATTTTTTGTTGGTGGAGTGGATGGATTATGAGTTGATGTGCCCTTCCTTACTTCAAAAATGGCTCTATGATGCTTAAGGTGGCTAGATCTCTTTCTCTATGGATGGAAAAAGTTGATTTTGGGATTTTTGGTGTGACTACATAGGATGCTACAAGAGGAATACTCTTCTTGTGGCAGTGATTTAATTCCTCTTTGAGACCCTATATTTCATGTGGAATTTGAGGGAAAGTCTAAAAAGGCATGAGTATAGGTTTAGGATCATGAGGAAGTGGTGTAGGTGGGGGGAAAGTGAAAGTAGAGTTTTTCTGTGTTTCTTTGTATGCATGGCAGAGTGGAAATTGAAACTAAATTTTGGCTAGATGGAGTGGATATGAGATGAATTTGATGTTGGTGGACCTTTCTTAACACTTCCTAAAGAATAATTGACCTCTTTTCCTCTTTCTCCAACCAGATCTTCCTCCTATAGAATTTCAGGCTCCTCTTGTAGCATTACAGATTGCTCCTGTAGCATTACAACGAGGACGCCAAATTTGATTGTCTTGTTTGTTGGATGATTGAGAGATGTAGGTATGTGAGTGGGGAGTGTGGAAATGAAATGTTTGGTCATAACAATGGAGGAATACACTTGTATATGCTACCTTGTAGCCATGATTTTGTCAATTGTTTGGAGTCCCGTAAAGAAAAGATGTTAGCAAAAGTGGTGTAAGAACTCCTTCCCTATGATTTTCTCCTCCTCTCTCTCTCTCTCTCTCTCTCTCCCTCTCCCTCTCCCTCTCCCTCTCCCT